>JAKOGI010001099.1:307500-312540 GCA_029747015.1 Carnegiea gigantea
GAAGAGTTTTATGAGCCTCAAGAGGCTAAGCAAAGTGCTTTCAAGAAAAGAAGAAAGGTTTCCTATGCAAGTTATGTGCTTTTCTTAAGAATGAAATGAGAATGAGATTTCAAGTAAGGTTAAGTGAAGTATTTTCACGAAAAGAAAGAAGGATGCTTGTGCATATCATATGAATGAAATCTAAGTAAAGCATGCTAATGAAAGCAAAGCCTTATGAGCATGTTCACGCATACCCTATGAATGAGACTTGACATATGTGTGTGCCTTATGGATATCATATGAATGAAATACCAAGACAAGAATGATTATGAAATAAAAAGATAACTTTATGTGCACATCATTCGAATGAGGTTTCATGCATAGTTTAAACTAGAATGCTAAGAAGTTATATTATGAAAGAGAAAGATCCCTATGCTTAGCCTATAAAAGGAAGTTTCTATGCTTAGCCTCGTCGCTTATCTAAGTGTTTAACTGCCTCTTAGTAAAGATGTTTGGTTATTTAGATTCCTGGAAATGTGTTCAAGTGCTTAAGTGAAGTTTATAGTCAGTAACATTTCCATAAGAATTCTTGTGAATGCCTGATATGATAGTAAAGTATGGAAACATGATATGTGACTAGTAAAGATATTATTGCCCGCAACGGTTTTGGTTTTAAGGGGGTTGGGGGGCACTCACTGAGCGTGTGGTTGCTCATCCCACTACTCCTTCCCCTTTTCCCCAGGTTTTCTTTATAACAGGAAAAAGTTGAATTAGTTATGACAAGATGGAATCTGTTCATGCTTGCAAGGTGTCGTTTGTACTCATTTGAGGGGATCTTACATGTTTAATGAAGTTACGTTATGTATTCTCAGTTTGAAATGTTTGTAAAGAGGTATTCTGAGTTCAAGTAATGCATATTGTTTATGATCGCTCTGTACGGCCTTATGAGCCAACCATCTAGTCAGTTAGATGTCTTTTGGCTAAAGTTAGTTATGTTTTCGGATGTAAACCCCAATACTCCGGTTGTGTGAACCGTTGAGTTGTATCTTCCATTTCTTCTTTATTCATGAATTAATCTGGTTGGTGCACTCCAAGCGGGTGGCTCGTTGAATTATGAACTCCGACGTGTGGCCGTTGAGTTTCTTTTAGTGTTTTGCACTTCCGTTGATTACATGGACTTTTTGTAAGGCTTTTAGCTTGAAAACGGTCAGTTTTTAGGAGAAACTCTATCCGTTTCATCCTAGAATTTCAGTAAGAAGTTAGGAAAACGTAATGCTTCCGGCCCTAGGGGCCGGGGGTGTTACAATAGATGGTATCAGAGCATGGTCCTACGACCATAGGCCGCGACCTGAGTCTTGCATCTCATATAGTCGCCTAGGAACACGTGCTAATGTGACATATGTTTTGCTTTATATACAAATGTGAGCTTTGCATGATTGTTGCTATACTTAAGTAGTTATGTATGGCTCGGGAAGGTCGATTGAGCAAAAGTGGCGAGTTGTGCGTTAGTATAAGAGTCAAACAGCTCTCCCCACACCTACAAGTGACGTAGTGAGTACTTCATTGATGCAATATGTTCCTAATGCGCTAACTGACTTTTAGGTAATCCGGTTGAGCCAATCGGATGTATGTGAGTCGTGTGTTAGGAAGTGAGTCCAATTCACTTGTATCGTGTGTGGTAAGTGATGTTTTGATTGATAAATATTTTCTTCCTGCGCTCTGATAAGACAATCGATAGTTAAAGGACGTCAATTAGACTCGAGCCGTTAAGCGTTTGAAAATTCTTTTTTTTAAGCTCGTCTTTGCCCCTAAAGAACGATTTGCTCCTCGGGCCCCATAATGGAGTGAGCAGACGTACTCGATGGTTGGTAGAGGGGGAGCTAGAAGCAATTAACCATCCTTTTATTAAAAACAAAGAGATTCGAAATAGATAAGCTATTTTTCATCCTCTGAAACTCAAGATTTTGAGATGTTAATGTCGTTTTGACTATCGAGCTAAGATTATCTTACACCGGAGAATTAGCTTTTCTTTAGTAATGATGAGGTAGTCTAGATTCACTAATACGCGCCCTTATGTTTATCAAATGTTGCTTGTAAATGTGTATGTGCTAAGATGTGTACGTTAATGGAATCTTTCATAATGAGCTAGGAAAGGAATGATTGGAAAATTTGTTGCTACGATTGACAATCCTATTTAATGGTACCTACCATTTTCGAATTCTGAATTTCCTGAGTATATTAGCGGCTACTCTTGTATACATGCTTGTAAGACTAACTGCTAGTGATAGGACCGCATTGAACATCACACAAGTGTACCTACTGTTCCCCTTGCTCGCCATTGGTGCGTAAACCGTGCAATACTTGCCTTCTATTATACAGATTATTATTCATGAATGGGGTGAGATGTTTTGGCCCGAACGAACCCTGATATACCCAGAAAGCTCAAGGGAGAAAGAACCTAGCAGACTTTGGAATTGTACATCATAGACCATCCCTCCTAAGGCCAGCGACCTACAATAAGACTCCTACGATCACCTGTAGGATAGATGTGCCCCGTAAGACCAGTAGCGCCACTGTTCTTACCCCTTGTTATCTGATTAATGGCTAGTCTCTAGTTACTTTGGACAAGCCCAAGGCATACCTCTGACCCTAGAATGCTAATGAGGATTTCTATCGTTTATACCCGTCTAGGTGACTTTTGTACAATATTATTGTGAACCATTGTGTTTTACAGTATGCCATGTTTTCATAAACATTTCGAGGCCTATATCGTTATATGAAATGGCATGTATGGATATTCGTGTGTTTCATAAATGAGAGGAATAGTAAAGAAACCATTTGGTACGTGTTTAAATTACTTCTGGTTGAGTGCGCCACTAAGTTGGCCAAATAATTCAAGTTATGTGAGTGTTTATTTCATATAACCGTGCTTATCTAATGATAGCATAGCAACTGTGAACATACCTCATCACATGATTACGTGACTGTGGCCTTTGCATTCGAATGCTTACCCTTGTATGTATCCTTACATGACGTGCTAAGATATTCGTATTGGTAGCGGAGTTACTCATTGTCTATATGCCTGAGCTCTATGTTTCATATGTTTGATTGAGTGGCTAAAAACTCATATGCCTAGCAAAAAGATCTTATGGCCATAGGGGTTTCATTCACATTTATTGGCCCTGTACCTTCTTTGCCTAGACCTTATGACATGCCAGCGTACTTGCGACCATACTTGAATGCGTGACTTTAAGGGATATGAATGGATGTGTGTAAAACAATCCCTGATAGGCTATAACAAAGTATCCTGGTATAGTATGACTAAGTTAGCCGCATCAAGTCTTGCATGCCGAATTCTATGTGTACATGGTAGGTTTCATAGAGAACCTTGGATAGTGCTTTGCTAGCCATCATATATGCTACCAATGCTATCTTACTATACTTTGCTTAGCATGTTTGGCCTTACCTTCAACCTAGTTGTCTTATAGCCAGACACGACATCGTTTGGCATAGTACCACTACCATTTCTCGGGTTACATCTATGTACATACATACTTGCTCGCAAGAACCTATAAGAAGCGGCATTGCGTTGGTTAAACTCAAAGTCTGCTTTCCCTATGAGATTGCAAATCCCCCAAGTGGCAATGCCCTGGGAAGCCACCTTACCCTGGCAGTTAAACCGTTATGGAATGATAGTTGAGTTATGTAAGAGCAACATTAGGTATGAGGAATCCTTTGCTAAACCCGCCACAACCAAGAAACCATGTATCAACCTCCCATGCACAATTAATACGTGGATACGCACAAGTCTATTGCTGAGTCTTGTCCCACATCCCCGTCGTCTAACTTCCCAAGTTGTTTCCTTGCATGACTAATGGATTGTATATTTATCCTCTTGTAAGTTGTGTACCATGTGTGTGTGATGGATTAATTCATGTTGCATATGATTCTTGGTTTGAAAACGTTGAGTTATCGATTTCATATGATGTCATTATGCCAAGATGATCCTACATAATGCCTAAAGTTGCTCTTATCACTCTAGAGTGTCATGGGGCCTCAGAGTTAACCGTTATGACCCTTGTTCTTTGCAGCCTGAAGTCATATCCTTGGACACCAACCCAAAGCGATGCATGTGCATAGAGCTCCTTGTCATGATGCGAGTAGTATGTAGGTGATTCAAGTCCTTGTCTCTTTCGAAAATGAGTTTAATATGGTTTTTCATGCCAACTCATTTGCCTCTCTTCAATACAATTTGCCCTTGGTGCCTAAATAGAGCGAGTAGACGCTTGAAGAGATTGGCAAGGAGGAGACTGGATACCATAAGACAATTTTCTTTTGATTTAAAAAAAAGTAGTGATTGCAAAATGGAACCTTTTGGAAACCCACCGCGTAGATCTTAGTTGCGTGTGTGCATGCTAGGAAAGGCTGAATTTAGATTTAGAATTTCGTGGACAAAATTCTTTTGAGGGGGGAAGAGTGTAAGACCCGCATTCTTTGTTTTCCATTAAGCTAACTGTATTACCTTTTTACGTTCTAAATTCGTATTTTTAGTAATTATATGAGTTAAATTATTATCGATGTGCTTTTGGGAGCTATAATTTATTAAAAAGGGATTATTATTACTAGTATTGATTTTAAAGTCAATTCGTGCCATTTATACTTTTAAATTATATCGATAGTTTAATTTAGTCATTATTCGATTTATTTAGTTGCTTCCCGAATGCCAGTAGGTTGTTAACCCTAGAATTAGTTTCGAGGTTTAATGAATTGAACCTTGGCGTATTTGGGAACGAATAATTGATGGAGGGTTATATTATCGAATTGAGTTTAGAACAAGACGTTCGGGATTGGACTAGCGATTTAAGTTGATTGAGTTATTAACCAAATCAATCAAAAAAAAAAAAACAAAACAAAAGAGGGGCTGAGCCCCCTTCTCTTTCACGATGGACGCGAGCAAGGGGGGGCCTCAAACCCTAACCTCCCCGGCGACCACCACGAAGATGAAAGAGAGGGTTGATGCGCGGCGGTGACGGTGGCGGCGCCACTCTAGCTCACACCGCA
>JAKOGI010001100.1:0-10000 GCA_029747015.1 Carnegiea gigantea
TACATATATATATATATATATATATATGTATATAGTTTAACGCTCTCCCTTGCCACCCCTTGCCTCTTGGGTTCGATCTTGGGGAGGCACAAATCTCGGCCTTGCGCATGACATTTGTGTGGCGGCTTGTGGGCCTGGGCTGTTGCTTGGGCTTTGACACCCTTGTCCCCCGATCTGTTAACGGCACGCTGGATCTCTGTGATAGGGTCCAGTGTGCTAGGGCCTGCTTACCAATATATATATATATATATATATATATATATATATATATATAGTTTAACCCTAAGTTCTATGAACCTTGCAATTGAACCCTTAGCATTAGCCCTAAATGCTGAACTCTAAACACTAATTAATGACTTCTACAAAAGTTAAATGTCAAAGTCTGAATCTTTAGTCTTAAATATTCAGCATACATGCTACAATGAGAAAATAATTGAAATACGCATGACGTAAATAGTCATTTTCCTCAAAAATGCTTCCTGGTTCCACATTGACATGTCCTTTTTAACTCTTAAGCCTTAAAGCCAAAAATCCTAACTGTTATGCATTAGATTGTTATCCGCGATGTTGATATGTAAACAAATATTTAATGTGTTGTTTAAAATTAGCGATTTCAAGTAAATCTTAAACTATGAACCCCAAATTTTTAACATATAATCACAAAGTGTCTGAAATTTCGAATTTCACCCAAAGTGCATGCTTAATTATAAGATTTATGGTTTAAGGTTTGACAGTAATATTATAGCATGACATAAATTATTTGAATTATTTGAAAGTGTTTTAGAGGCAATTAACTATATAAGCAATGTTTAGCGCATATGATTTTCTTAATACGCTTTCCATGATAAATTATTATCATATCCTTAAACCTCTATTTAAACTAACCTTGGATATTCTATGCATATTTTGAGGTCAAATCCCCCCTCGCCCTGCCCCTTCCCTCCCCCCAACACACACACGCGTGCGCGCACACACAGGCATGTATACATACATACATATATATATATATATATATATATATAATATATATATATATATATATATATTATATATATATATATATATATATATATATATATATGTATGGGCAGAACAAACACACACACACACATGCACATATGAAAGCACACACATGTGCAGGTATGTGTACACACACACGCGTGCGCGCGCACACACACACGCTTGCGCGCGCGCACACACACACACACATATATATGTGTGTGTGTATGTATGTATGTATGTATGTGTGGGTGGGGGAGCTACTCAGGTAGATGAACTGCTCCGTGAGATGAATACAGTGAGTGAATAGAGGTGTTGTCTGTCTCTCCCTTAAAATTGATCAGCAAATATAATATTAAAGATAATCACTGAAATTAAAAATATTGATAAACATAATATCAATAATCACCAAAACTGAAGTTATTGATTTATATGCACTTGATCTAGCTTATAAGCATGCGGCGCATGGCAGAAAGGCCCACCTCCCTAACCCGCCCCTTCCCACTTAATTTAACATCAACAGATCTAGTTTTAATGATAATCGTAGGTATGCTTGGTGATCAATATACCTATGTAAGGTCATGTTTATAAATATGTTTGTGGTCCTTGAGAAGTACGTCCTCGATTTGAGTCGGTGAGCTTTATTTTGCTACATATGAGTTTCTTATTCATTAAAATTCATAATATATATATTTGCTTATAATCTTAATTAGTGATCAATAGATTTAGTTTTAGTGATCATGAAATTTATCTGGTAATCAAGTAATTCATTTACTATTAAACATCCTTGTATGCATTTTTACCTATAATTCAAGTTAGTGACCAATAGATCTTCTTGTGGTGATCAGGAGAGTTATGTTTGATAATCATGTTTATATCATCGATAAGATGTGATAAACTTAAAACATAAGAAATAATTATAAATATGTGAACATGACTTAAATTTATTTAGTGATCGTGAGAGTTATGTTTGGTGATCTTTATAAATATATTTGTTCATTATAAACCATATACTCAGTTGTAGCTAGGTGAGTTTTATTTATCATAACTTGAGCTATACTTTCATTGAAACGCATCATATATATTTTTATTTATGATCTTAGTTAGTGATCAATAAATCCAGTTTTAATGATTATCAAACCTATATTTGGCAATCAATTGATCTATTTATGGGGACCATTACAAATATATTCATTGATCATATAGCATATCCTCAATTACACTAGCTGAGCAATATTTTTGTTATAGTTGAGTTTTACTTCCATTAAAAACTATAATATATGTTTTTCCTTATAATTCATTTTTAGTGATCAACAATTTTAGTTTCAGTAATTCTCAATACGATATTTGGTGATCAAATAAGAGGGAGTGATAGAAAACACCTCTATACACCCATCCAATTCATCTCAAGGAGGAGCTCATCCTAACTGAGTAGCCCCCATATGTATATGTGCGTGCGTGCGTGCGTGTGTATGTGTATATATATATGTATAACACCCTGAATTTCTAATTTCTTTCTTTATTTGTAATTATTGACCTACGTGGTAGCAGAACCTCGTTTGGGGTGTTACCGCCCTATTTTCTTTTTCGAAATACCAGGCTATGTATCAAATAACAATTAATGCAAAAGTTTTTCAATAATACTTCAACTTAAAAGGATTCAGTTACTAATGAGCAACTACTAAACTAAAACAATTGTTCATTACAAATCTCTTCTTTGAACAACTAAAGGCTGTATCCTTCGGCTTAAGTACCGGGGCCTCGCTCTACCTTTGGTCCCCCAATCCCATGCACAAATAGTTCACTTGAAAACAAAGCATTTTATAAAAGTGAGATAAACTCAATAATAATCACCCCTAACCATTAAACTATGCACATAAATTCATTTTTTAAAGACATTTTAGCGGTAGGGGAAACAACAAGATCATACTCATTTGTTTTCCACTAATGTAACCGTTCATACTTACACGTTTTAATCATAGTAATCAAGTTTTAAGGATGAGCAACCCCACTGGGTCTCATGGTCTGTGTTTGGGTTTAACACAGCCGCTTAACTTAATCATGGGCTATCATTGACTAGGACGGTTACCGCTTAACCATTTCCTAGTCTACAATCATCATGGACAGTTACCGCTAACCTGGCCCATGTCCCGATATGGGTATGTGACCGCTCACATGCATGCACTATTTCCCGGGGAAGGCTATTGGCTTTCAATCAATATAACAAGCTCGCAGTCTCACCCATACTCAGCCTTTACTTTCACGATTATGCTTATCCCATTTAAAGGTCAAATTAACATGCATAGTTTATTCAAATTCAACTAGATCCCAAGGCATTACCATAGCACAAATTCCATTTTTCAATGTAGCCAATCCAACACCCAACTCTAGTGACGTAGCAAAATCATGCAATCCAACTATGCAGTCATGTTCAGTCAAAACATGTCATAATTTCCTAAAACCAGCATTTAAATCAATCCTTACCATATTTAACACACACACATTTTTCAAGCAACTTCGGCGAAAGTTTAGGGTATGATTGTTACCTGAAATCCGTACAAATTTGGGGCTAAGTTACTAGTTTGGGCCTAGTGCTTCGCATTTGGGCCAAAACATTGCTCACACTTAGTCCAAAACCTTATGGATCATACTGTAGCCCCTGTCCTAGTTATAAGGCCTTTTTTTCTAAAATTTTTTTGCCATGCCTAAGGCCCCCATCTGTAGCCCAACTTTGGGTCCAAATTCAACCAGAATCTGAGCCTAACTTCCAGGGCCAACAATTTTTGTTTCTGATGTTGAAATTTTGATTTCTTGCCATTATGAAAAGGTCGGTCTAACTTCTACACTTTTTATGTTTAGGGTTTTATCAAAGTCTAACCCAAATTAGGTCGTTTTCCTAAATCTTTTCACGTTGTCACTGGCTATCCTGATCTGGACAGGCCTCGGTAATTCAGCCATAACTTGGGCTATTTCATTCCGATTCACTCGATTCAAAAATGGGATTACTTCGCACATCTGGACCCATCTACTCTAAAAATTTCATCATTTTTGGGCCACTGCCCTATCCTGGCTAAATTTTTAAAAGAGGGGCATGTGCATTTTCTAACCCAGACTATTCTGTCCTTGTGTTTTCATTCCCAACGAGTACCCTTGGCTCATTTTTATTTTTCATAAAATCTTACTTACAACTAACCCGTGACGGTCCCAATAGTCCTACTTCCTCTCCCTCATAATCCAAGTCGAATCAAATTTGTAATCTTTAACTTATACAATTATCAAATAACACCTTTAGACTCACCTCCATGCGATCTCGGGATAGGAGCAATGGAAACATCACACCCTTGGAGGTTTAAATCTAAAAAAAATTATAAAAAGTCGTATTAAATGTTTCATAATTGAAATCTCAAATCAAGACCACGAATAAATGACAAAACACAAGAAAAACTCAAGCTTTTAGGGTTGTATGCATGGGGTGCATGGGGGTTGTAAGACCCACCTTCCTTTTTTAAGTTAACCTGCCTGTCTTACTTTTTACGTTATAAAATCGTATTTTATTAACTATATGAGTTAAATTAGTATCGATATGTTTATGTGAGCGATAATTTTATTATAAAGAATTATTATTGCCACTATTGATTTTAAAGTTAATTCGTGCTATTTGTGCCTTTAAATTATATCGATACTTTAATTTAGTCGTTATTCGATTTATTTAGTCGTTTCCCGAATGCGATTAGGTTGTTAACATTAGAATTAGTTTTGAGGTTTATTAAAATCGGACCTTGACGTATTTGGGAACAAATAATCGATGAGCGATTGTAGTAACGATTGGGTTTAGAATAGGAGGTTGCGAGATTGGATTAGCGATCTTATTTGATTGAGCTGTTGACCAAAAGAAACAAAAAAAAAAAAAGAACAAAAGGGGGGCCAAGCCCCCTTCTCTTTCACGGTAACACGACAGCCAGGGGGGTTTTCACAAAACCAACCCCGAACTCCCATCAAAACCACACCAGGAGAGAGAGTAGGGGGGGCAACAGTTTACCGCCACCACGCCAGCGACTGGTCGGCCGCTGTCGCACCCCACCGGCCTTCCATGCCGCAGTCATCGCGAGAGAGAGAGAGAGAGAGAGAGAGAGAGAGAGAGAGAGAGAGAGATCGAGAGAGCGAGCGAATTTAGGGAGATCGAGAGATCAAGAGTGAGAAAAGGGGCCGCGACCACGCCGGACATGGCAGAGGTCGACACCGGCAAGGTGTCGTCGGTGTGTCCGAGTATTGGTGACCACCAAGATCCATGTAAGTCAAGGGTTTGAAAGCTAGGGTTTTGGGTTTGAGAGTAGCAGCAAGGGGGAGATGGATTTCGGGTTCTTGAACATCCAAATCGAGCTCAAAAGTGCTTAGAACGGGTTCATAGCTTGCAGTCCAGGTGGGTGTTCCTCGCCTCCTAAGTATTAGTAGTTTCGAAATTGTTTTAAACTTTAAGTTGCGATGCATGTTAAGTTTAGTTAGTTTATGCCTAGAAATGACCTTGAATCGTTAAATGTTAGTTTAGTTGATTAATACTCGAAAGTGGCTTGAATCGATACATATTAGTTTAGTTAGTTCACGCTTGGAAGATAGCTTCGAAATGAGTTATGCATGTTTAGAATCGATTTAAGTGTGTTCAGTTAATACATGCCTGATAATAGCTTTGAAATGAAATATGGGCACTTAGAATCGATACATGTTTATTTAGTTAACTCATGTCTGATTAATAGCTTCAAAAGGAAATGTGAACACTTAGCATCGATACATGTTTATTTAGTTAACTCATGCCTGATTAATAGCTTCAAAAGGAGATGTGAACACTTAGCATCGATACATGTTTATTTAGTTAACTCATGCCTGATTAATAGCTTCGAAACGAAATATGAATGCTTAGAATCGATTCAAGTATACTCAGTCGATACATGCCTGAAAATTTGACTTGAATAGTAACTTCGATATAATAAACGAATGCCTTGAATCGTATTATGTTTAAGTGGCTTATTTAGATTCGAATAATGACTTCAATGTAATAAACGAACATCTAGAATCATATTATGGTTAAATGGATTAATTAGGCTTGAAATGTAACTTCGAAGCAATGAATGAACGCCTCGAATCGGTGCTTGTCTATTTAGTTGAATTACGCTTGTGAAGTGGCCTTGGAAACAACTTTTGAATGATGAAGTGAGCATGTTTACCCCTTAACTGCAATACATGAATGTTTAAAACGAACCAAGAGCACCTAAGATCGAAGCAGGCTAATTTGATTGGTTTATATTTAAAAGTAACCCTTGAGTGACAAGCATTCTTTAAATCGACGTCAATTGAGGTAGCTAATTCATGCTTAAAAGTGCTCTTTGAAATGACCTAAGAACATTCTAAGCCAATGCATGTTTAGTCGGATGGTTATGCTTTGAAAATGGCATGTTAGTTAGTTAGCTATGCATTGAAATGACATGAGCTTGGTATGCTTACTTTCTATTCCCAAGTTATGAATGTAGGCTAAGTTTCATGCATTGTGAGTTATTTCAGTTCGTTAAGTTCTTATTTCAAGTTAATGGACTATATACATACATATTTATGCTTATGTATGCAGTAATGAACTGTTGGATGGTTGCTGCTCGCTCGGTAAGTTATACGTAGCTATTTCATGAGATCTTTATGATAATATGTTATGATCACTAAATTGAAAACCGAGATGGTAGTTGGATGGTTTGAGGTAGAACTATGAGTGGTTCGAGGTTTTTTGTGGTACGGTGCTTGTGAGGAGGGAGCCTGGGTTGTGAATTAACCGCAATCGTGTGGATTGCGAGGCCATGTGTGGCTCATTTTGTTAAGTTGAATTATGAAGTGTTTGAATGTGTACATGTGCACCTCTACCCTTTCTATGTCATTAAGTTTGATTACTTGCATAAGGGTGAGTTTTGAAAAAGAAGGATTTCATGTTTTGAAATGATAGTAGCTGTAATTATTAGTGCATGATGGCCTATTTCAACTAAAAGAATACAGTTTTGGGAGTGAACCTGCTTGAACGGGGGAATCCCTAAAGAGTTTTATAAAGGCGTGAGTTGCATGATAAAGGATTTTGCTGTAAGAGACAGCAAACTTATTAGTCGTTATGACTAGTTTAAATGGCTAAGATAAGTGCTTAGGGACAATAGATGGAAGTGAACCTGCTTGAACGAGGGAATCCCTAGCCTAGGGAGTAATCCCTAGAGACCCTGACGAGGGTTAAGGTCCAAAGTTAGTTGCCATCCCGGGAGTAAGAGCTTAGTGTGAGTTAATCTCATAAGGATTGAGTATAGATCTCTCCCAACCAACACTTTATGATGATCTTATGCCCAGAGTAGTTTCCTAATAAGTAAGAAAAGCAGTCGGCGTTTCGCCTTTTTAAGTATTTCAGAAAGAAAGTTTTAAGAGTCATTATGAGACCAATATGAAAGAGATTCTATGAAGAATATGAGCCTCAAGAGGCTAAGCAAAGTGCTTTCAAGAAAAGAAGGAAAGCTTTCTGTGCATGTTCTATGCTTTTTTTATTAATGAAATGTGAATGAGATTTCAAGTAAGGCTAAGTAAAGTGTTTTTACAAAAAAGAAAGAAAGATGTTTATGCATATCTTGTGATTCGTATTCTAAGTGCAATACAAATGAAATTCCAAGTACAACATGGTCATAGCCTTGTAATGCATCGAGCATATGAGTTTGAATGTGTATGTTTAGCTAATGAAAGTTCGTGGCATAGTCTCTACTTCATATGTTTAGCATCTCATATGAGTAAATTAGATAGATAAAGCATAAATCACGAATTATGTCACATAATCCATGAAAGAAAGTTCCGTGCTTAGCCTCGTTGCTTGCTTAAGTGTTTAACTGCCTATTAGTAAAGAAGTTTTGCCATTTAGAGACCTAGAGATGTGTTTGAATGGTTAAGGTGAAGTTTATAGTTAGTGATATTTCCATAAGAACTTCGTGAATGCCTAATATGATAGTAAAGTATGAATACGTGATATGTGACTATTAAAGATATTATTGCCTGCAATGGTTTTGGTTTTAAGGGGGTTAGGGGACACTCACTGAGCGTGTGGTTGCTCATCCCACTACTCTTTCCCCCTTTTTCCTAAGTTTTCTTTGTGACTGGAAGAAGTTGAGTCAGCTATGTCAAGATGGAGTCTATTCTCACTTGCAAGGTCTTATGTGTGCCTACTTACGTCTTTAATGAAGTCATGTAAAGTATTCTTAGTTTGTAAACATTTGTAAACAATTATGCTAGTTCATGTAATGCATATGGTACGAAGGTCACTCTGTATGGCCGTTCGAGCCAACCATCTAATTAGTTAGATGTCTTTTTGGTCAAAGCTAGTTGTGTTTTGGGATGTAAACCCCAATGCTCCAGTTGTGTGAACCGTTGAGTTGTATCCTTCATTTCTTCTGTATTAATGAACTATTCTGTTTGGTGTACTCCGAGCGAGTGGCTCGTTGAGTTATGAACTCCGGCGTGTAGTCGTTGAGCTTCTTTTAAATATTTTACGCTTCCATTGATTTACAGGGGTTTGTTGTAAGACTCTTAGCCTGGAAACGGTCATTTTTTAGGGGAAACTCTGTCCGTTTCGCCCCAGGAATTTAAATAGGAAGTTAAGAAAATGTAACGCTTCCACTCTAGGGGCTAGGGGTGTTACAGGGGTGTACCCCACTTACCACCAACAAAGAGGGGAGGGCGAGGGCCGTGGCAACTGTTGTGGCTGGTAGGTGGTGAAGGCGCCTCAGGGGGCGGCGGCTGGGCGGTGGAACGTAGGGTTGAGAGAGAGAGAGAGAGAGAGAGAGAGAGAGAAGCCGTGAAGTTTGAGGGGGAAAAAGAAGGAGAAAAATTAGCTCTCTTAGCCGGCTACTAGGGTAAAAGGGAGGGAATTTTCTTTTTTTTAAAAAAATCTTCGAATAATTTCCTGTCGTAGACCTAAAAACCTAAAAATGAACTGGCCAAGACCTAAAAACCGGACAGAAGTGAGGAGTTTCTTGGGTTTGGCGGGGTACTATCGTAGATTTGTCCAAAATTTCTCGCAAATCGCCACCCCGCTCCCTAATTTGACTAGGAAGGTCGCTAAATATGAAATGGACTTTTGGTGTACAACGATGCATCTAGGAGTGCGTTGGGATGTGTGCTAATGTAGGAGGATCGCCTTATAGCGTATGTTTCGCAGCAACTGAAGACTCATGAGCGAAAGTACCCGACTCACGACCTAGAGTTAGCGGTCGTTGTGTTTGCACTTAAGATCTGGAGGCATTACCTGTGCGAGGTACGTTGCGAGGTTTTCACCGATCACTAGAGCCTGAAATACCTCTTTTCGCAAAAGGATCTGAACCTGAGGCAGACAAGGTGGTTGGAGTTCCTAAAAGACTACGACATCCATTTTCAGTTCCATCCGGGAAAAGCTAACGTAGTGGCGGATGCATTGAGTCGCCGATCGTACCCGGCACTAAATTGCTTGCTAGCACTCCCTAATGATTTGCGTGAGGTATTCCGAAAGTTATAACTTAATGTAATCATCCCGAAGTCAAGCCTATGCTTTGCATCTTGGAAGCACATCCGACATTCATAGAAGAAATTTGAGTAGCACAGGTTACGGACCCTTAACTGGAACGGATCAGGGAAGAAATATTGGTGGGGAAAGCACCCAAGTTCGTAATACATGAGGATGGCACCATACGGTTCCATAACTGAGTGTGTGTTCCTGTAGTAGAGGCACTTACGAAGAAAATCCTAGATGAGGGTCACAATGCTCCACACTCGGTGCACCCTGGGGGAAATCATCTATACAAAGACCTGAAACAGACATTCTGGTCGAGTAACATGAACCAAGAAGTAGCTGACTGCGTGGCAAAGTCACTAACCTGTTAGAGGGTGAAGATTGAACATCAACGACCAACGGGACTTCTGCAGCCGCTGGACGTCCCTGAGTGGAAGTGGGATTCGGTGGCCATGGATT
>JAKOGI010001100.1:15000-35000 GCA_029747015.1 Carnegiea gigantea
TTAACCTAGTAGGCGTCATTGCCGTATTTCATTGAGAAATACAAGGCAAAAAAGTGTTTATTGAGATAGTCAAAAATGGAATCCAAAGTCGACAATAAGTCAATGGTTCACAAGTCAAAGGACTAAATTTAATCAATTATAATGTCTAACATTTATTTAATGCTAATAAAATTTCAATTTGAGCTTCTGTTTCAACCTCACTCAAAACTTATCCCCATCAGCACATTGGTACATGAAAACAGAACATTTTGAACAGAAAGATGGAGCTTAATAATACCTACCTCTAACCACAAGACACTTTGATCCATTTCAAACTTTTAGGTGGGGAAGAGGGAATATTCAAATAGTTCGAATCATGATTGATTCCCAGCCAATTTAAGATGCTTGAAGTTCAAATTCGTAACCATTATTCAAGCCAGAAACATAGCTCAGTTAATAGCAAGCGACCCCACCAAAGGTTCTCATAGGTTACCAAAGCCTAAAATGACCTTAGGGTTACAGAACCCGAAACAACAATGTGCTGTAACCCAGGGAGATCAGTTGTCTCTATATCAAGGTAAACCTACCTTGATCTCGGGAGACACCCTCCCATCAACCTGCTTTAATCTTTTGCTTTAAGCTTTTGTATTTTATGCATATGTTTGTTTGACTCCCAGTAAACCCAAACCATCTCAATTGAAACTTCTATTAGCTTAACTAAACTACTTTGAAACTTGAACTGCCTAAGTAAAAATATTCAACCACAATACCATATTACACTTTCAGAAATTCATAAAATTACATGTTGTTGTTCACATTTTACACGTAAGGTCTCCTTGGCATATAATATCACATAATAATTCATAAACATCCAAAACACATTTTGAAAGAGCAACTAATAGGAGTTGGGGCATAGACATTATAGAAAAGTAGCATAAGTGATCTATATTGAGCTCAAACCTAAGGTATTGGGCCCAAATGATAAAATAAGAAGTCACAACATGGACTAACTTAAGGGAGTCCTTACACCCAAAAGCCGATCCTTTTCAACCCAAAAGTTAAACAAGCCACAAGGGCTATATGAATATGACTAATACCCCCAGATACTAATTTTTAAGAACTCAAGCAAGTTTTAAGGCTCAATTACTCAATAAAAGCAAATATTGAAATTTAAATCCTCTAGGGTTTGAGAGCAGTTTCAGGTCAGTTTTCTAGTCTAACTTATAGAAGCTATAACTTCACCTAGAAAAATCATATTGAGGTGTTTAAGCACTATTTGGAAAGGTATTTATTCCTACTATAACTTTTGTTTATATGAGTAGTTACAACCAACCGCAGAGACTACCTCAAAAACTCACATATTTCCACCTAGTCAGTTTCAGGTCATAATTGTTTAGTCTTGGGCAAAAATTTATTTATGGCTCTTATTAGGCCCAAAATTAGTGATTAAAAATTCCTAAAAGAATAGACTTGCATAACTACATCTATGAATTTTATCATAATTTTTAGCCTAGTACATCAACCTGGTGTACTCTTCAAAGTTGTGTCTAGTGCATGTCTATTTTCTAGTCTTGGCTGGACTCATATTTCATGCATGAAGTCACCATCTTTGGTCATGGAAATCCATAAACTCAACTTTAAACCTTTTCCTAACACCTAGTAACACTTATAAGTTCATAAAAATCCTAATCATAGGAAGATGAAGGAATTAAAATTTCTCATCAAAACTTAGGGGTTTAAATAAAATCCTAATCATGCTTTCTATTACTCAAGAGAAGAAACAAGGAAGACGAAAAGAGAACTGGTGGTGGTGATGGTCGAATAGCAGTGACGGGCAGAGGCACAATGATGGAGGTGGCGGCAGTGGGTGGTGGTTACGGCTGTGAGAGAGAGAGAGGCGGGAAAGGGAAGTGAGACTGAGGGAGGGAGAAATGTGATTTAGGCAGGGGTTTGCATATCGCGTAAAAAACAAGAATGCATTTTTTTTTTTTGGCTGGTTAAAGGGAAAGAGAGAGATTTATGGGTTGAATTTAGGAAATTTTTGTAACATTCATTGTAAGATAACAATAAATTCAAATTTAAATTTGAAATTTTAGGGTGGAATTTCAAAAAAAAATAAAAATCTAAATTTTATTAAATAAAATTAATATTTACTTTATTAAAAGCTTTGAGTTGGGTCAGAAATAGGAAGTTTTGGTCTTGATCTAGCGTTCTAACTTATATGAAAGTCAAACACTAGAATACTACCTACTAATTCCAGCGACTAACGATAAATTCTTAAAAACAAAATCCCTTTAATTATGTTGCAAGAATTATAAATATGAATTTTCAAGGTTTTACATTCTACCCCCTTAAAAGAAGTTTCATCCTTAAAACTTCCCAACCACTTAGTCATATACATCTTAGTTTCCGTGGTTTTACATCTTACCCCTCTTAAAAGAAGTTTTGTCCCAAAACTTGCTCATACCTACTCCAGCAAATAGATGAAGATACTTAAACCATATTTCCTCTTCTGCTTCCCATACAACTATGGTGTGGTTAGCCCGAAAAACCATCACAAGTGGAACCATTTTATTATGAAGCTGCTTCTCCCTGCATTCTAATATCTCGATCAGTTGCTCCTCATGGTTAAGCATTCCTAAAGCTGCAGAGGTTCTGCCTCGATCGCATGAGTCAAATGAGGAATGTATTTATGCAGTTGGGACACGTTAAATATGTTATGGACTCTTGAGAGCTCCTCTGACAATTGTAATCGATATGCTACATCTCCCACCTACTCTGTGATGGAGTAAAGACCAACATATCTTAGGGTGAGCTTTCCTAATTGCCTAAATCACATGGCACCTGTGGTGAGTTAGACTTTTAGAAAGACTAGGTCTCCAACTTAAAATCCCAAAGGTCTTCGCTGCTTGTCCGTATAACTCCTCTAATGACTCTAGGTTGCCTTCGTTATCATCTAGATCACTTAAATCTTTTATATGGTCTCCTAAATCGATTTAGGTCTAATGGTGAGAGCCTTATCATTCTCTTGCCAACATAGAGGAGTTCTACATTTTACAATATGAAATGCTTCAATTTGAAATATTCCTATGCTAGAATAGCAGTTGTTGTTGGAGGAAAACTTAATCAATGCTAACTGCTCATCTTATGACTTCTTTAATCTAATGCACGAGCTTCGATTATGTCCTCTAACGTCTAGGTCGTTTGTTTCATCTACCCCCCAGTCGTTAGGTCGAATACGAAATGAAGTTTAGCTTTATCCGAAAAGACCTCTAGGTGTTTTTGCCAAAGAAAACTCATACTGCGTGCCAAAAGCTGATATTATCAAACAAGATGCCCTACACCGCACAATCAGCTAAGCTTCGCTAGGTAGGCATGAGCAAACATACCTAAGGCTTAAGAGTAGCAAGCAATACTTGGTTTTAGCCTTTGAATGAGTTCGCAATTTGTAACCCTCTTGGTTAGCAGCACCTTCGAGGTGCATTACTTCATACTGTAGTCCCACTTTATAAATTACCAAGTGTTCACCCTTAACTCACTACACAGTCCCCCTTAGTAGGTGAATTGCTTCATCCCCCATCCTTAACTCACCAAAATGTATTCATTAAGATCTCTGACTCACTATGCAACATATCTTAATAATCCATAGTTCTTTATGAGATCCTTAAACATTAGCAACTCGCAAAAATATCCCCAGAATCATATGTTATGCAGTAAGCCTCTTCTCTTATTCAAGATGTTTCTTTTTCATCCAAACATTACTTAGGCATTCACAATGGTTATCTCCGAAGAGTCAAGCTAGCTAGCCCAAGTTCAATGAAGATGGTGATATCAAAAAATACTATTTTCTTTGATAAATGATCCCCAAAAATTATAGTCAAAATATATGTGTCCTAATAGATCACCGTAATCATCATTTCTCCATACCAAAGTCTACCTTCATAGTTTTATTGCTTTTCCTTATTAGTTCTCCACTAATTTCAGTTATGAACTTTATGAAATTGTTAATCACAATAAGGATGACACTATCGCAAGTGCACGGGTGTTGTAGTTAAAAAGAAAGTATCGTCCATAGAGAACAAAAGCAAAATTACCAAGTTCTTTATATTAGAAAATGCTAAGCAATTACTTAATCGAGGATTTTGATTCGGCAATTTAATAATTTTTAAATTCAACTAAGGGAAAACACCTAAGGATTTATTTAGTTAAGAAAGGTGCCAGATCATATAATTGACATGTGCTTTTCTCTAAATTGGATAATTCCGAGGAGTTGTAATTGATTTTGAATTTAGCCTATTCTTTCAAAATCGACCAAATTGCCTAAACTAAACCAAAATCATCCTTTCAAACTAATTTGTCTTAATCTAGGTTCAGTATTTTTGATTACCCATTCATTCTCCTAACTTGCAAATTTTTATTTCAAGTTATCGCTATGTTAAGTCCTATCAAGCAGTTTAACAATCGAATTTTACCTTTTAGTTCTTCGCTCAATTGTCTCAAGGGTGCAGCAAATTTGGCCAAGTCTACTCACAACATGATAATCATTTGATAAAACAAAATCAAACCAACATGAAAAGAAAGCACAATTCTATTGAATTAAATTGATCCAACTACAATTCCATTGACAAACAAATCCCTAGACGAGATAAACTACTCGCTCATGATTGAAAATTAAACAACTAACCAAATGATTTAGCAAGATTTGAGAGGGAAATGCTTGACAATGACAGCCTCCAACAAAGCCTTCAAACCACCAACAAAACCGAGTTCCATGCTCAAGACTCTCACTTGCACACAAAATCAAACTACAATTCCACTAAGAAAAAAAATGGAGAAAGGAATGGACTATCTATCATGAGGGATCTCTCCCATTGCTGCCAAAAGGCGCCCTTTTAAGCAAAAATCCAAGCTCTCTCAGCCACACAGCCGAAGGGAGACGAAGAGGCCACAGTTACACAGACACCACGGTCTGTGGTAGCCACCACGGTTGGACCGTGGTCTTAGCTGGAATCGAATTCTTCTACTCTTCTCTTGCTCTATGGGCATAGGAGTTGGGGTACCTCAATGGCAGGTCAATAAGCACACAAAATGGGGGTCAAATGCTGGGTCAAATGATCTAAAATCCTATAAATATCATCATGTAATAGTCCAACCCTAAATTATGTTATTAATTTCATTTCATTAATCCAAGTGATTAATGTCATATCATTTACATCCTTTCTTTTCGTTATTCCCATTTGGACATTTCTAACTAGGCCCTCACTTGCAATTCGTGGTTTTGTTCTAGTCAAATTGTGAAAATCGATTTAGGCCTTGATATTTTACGAATTTAACGATTTAATTCTTTTTCATGACATTACAATCATTTAACCTCAAACTTTGAGGGGGGAAAAAAATTTCACAAACGCACTCGATTTTAGTTCTTTCTCTCAACCCAAGCCCGTTTAGGGCCGTTTGCGACGCAACAAGACTTGATCTTTATTTGTTTAGCTGAACCCTCTTAATCAAGCCTTAATCAAGCTTGATATTTTTGACTTTTCCACTTTTAATTGCAGCCAAGTAAAGCTAATATAAATTGTAAAATTTTCATTTTATTTTCATTCTACACCAAGCTTTCAAGAGACTTTCTCTCTCTTCCCTCTCCTCCTTCTCTCTCTACACAGCAGCACAACAGTAGCACCACCCTCTCAGCCACCTTTCAACCACCAAAAACCCATAAAACATCCCCCACTCACCACCCCCAAACACCCCTTTCACTTCCATAAGCATCAAGAATCATTTCTACCACTTTTTCAATCACAAAGTGAGTCTTCTTTTCACCCCTATGCTGATTTTTGTTTTTAATTCTTGATCTTGTTGGTTTTGTTTCTTATTTTGGTTGTTTTAGTGATGGATTATGCTGTTTTTATGGTATTAAGAATCATCTTGTTGATGGATTATGGTGGAGTTGAAATTGGATGAGGTTAGGGTTAGGGTTTCATTTTGGACATGCAAACTTCTTGTTCAAGTGATGCTTCTTGCTTGTTTTATCCCTGGTTTTGCTTATATCTTAATATATTGAAGTTGTTATGCTGTTTATGGTGTTTTAAAAATTTGGGAGTGAGTTCAAAGTGACCCAAAGTTAGGGTTTTGTCCAAAATGCAAGATTTGGATCAACTAATGGTAAATTTGTGGTGTGTGTGTATGTGACTAGAAAAAGAGTTTGATTTGATATGAATGAGAAGAGGAATTATGTATGGTGTTTTTGCTATGAGGTTGAGATGTACCAAAGTGTGTTTACATACTCTTAAGAAAGAGTTTGAGTTAGGGATTGGGGTAAAAAGTGAAAGAAAACACTAGAGCGGTGCTGCTGGAATTTTCAGAAAAACAGGACAAACTTTGAAACGAAACTGGTAATAATCAGCTCAGCCAAAAATTCTATTTTTTGTGGATAGATAGATCAGTGTGTTATCTTTAAAATGGCTCTTGAATCGCATTAATCCGAGGTCTGTAGAGAAAGTTATGGTCATTTTACCGAACCTGTGCAGGGTGGGCTTAAAACTGACATGTTGATGTTCTAGCCCCATTTTAGGAACCCTATCATGGGAATCATGTTTCGTGTTCTTAATGAAAGTTTTAGAGGACTTCTTAAGCTATTTATATTGGGGTCTTACGTCTCATTTTGAGGTCGGGAGTATAAGTTCTGCTTTATTCTTTCCATACCCTTGTTACAAGCCCTTACCCTCTAAACTCGCTGCTGTGCCTTAACTCAGCATTTCTATAATTTATTTAGCTTCAGTACTTTAGTTTAATCATCAAACTGTTTTGTACAAATTCTTTATAAGCTATTTTTAATTAAGGGTATCCTTTGTGCTAGTTTTATTTAAAGGTGTTCATTATAAGAACAAGTTCATTTCTGTTCTCATGTTCCTGTAATGATCTTTTAAGCAGAATCAAGGCCTAAACTCTCATTCTCTCCATTTAATGCATCTATTTACTCTGTGAACTAGCTTTTAAAACCTCCAGGTACGTTCATTGACTGTATCTTTAGAGATCAACATGTATTTATTGAAATTGTAATGTTTTGGTAAGTACATCAATGAATCAATTGAATCAGTGCTTTATCACATAATTAGTGACCCCATCAGTTATCAGTTATATGGCATTGCCCTCCAATTACCCGCGCGGCTTCAGGCCAGGTCCTCCGGTCGGCTTGGCAGGTGTACACCTATACACAGATTGTAACAGTTACTAAGGGGTGCACTAACAAATAATAATTGGCAATTCAGCTTTATGTGCATCTTATTCCCTATTTTAAAATCAAAATAAATTGCAAAGCGGGCCCTTAAAATTTCTCATGAATCTTTATCAGTACAGGGATGCATGTACTGAGCTTTGGCTCACTCTTCGAAATGTTTTTATGTTTTGTTTTAGGAAAGTGTTCAGTAAACCGCTCACAGGTGGGCAAGGAGGCTGAAGGTGATAAATAAGACTGAACCGTCCATGTGATTGGCGGCATAGAAGTGCTAAGATGCTTTTCATGCCTTATTGTGGTGTATCTTGGTGTTCTAGTTGTATATATGAACTGAAACATATATTTTGGTGCAACAACTGTCTATTTGAGCTGAGTGATGTACGTTGATGTAACCTTCGGAAGTTAGAACCATTCCTATCTATATCTAAATGGTTTGAGCATTTATAAGGGTGATTGCCCTCGTAGGGTAAACTTTGGTTTATAGAAAGTTTTCTTATTTAAGGAAGCCTTGTCCTTTACGGACGGCGGTAACGCCCGTTCACTAGATTATTATTTCTCAGTGTTAAACTTACGTAGGTAAATGCAGCTACGATTCATATATTATTGGGGCGTTACACATCAAATAACCATACCCAAGCATAAAACGAGAATAGGAGTATAAATTATAGCTTAAAGCACACAATTCTCCTAAAAATGTAGCAGAAAGACCTTAAAATGATATATACATTGAGCAATTATCAAACTCCCCCATACCTAAACTGTTGCTTGTCCCTAAGCAATGATAAGACAAAAAAAATCATTCAAAACCTCCTCAGGATAAACATTGGTAGCATCTTAAAGGCAAAAGCCAATCCAAAGTTAGCCTAAAAGATGCAAAATCATTTAACAAACAAACTAGAAAATGAAGTTTTTGAAATTACTTGATATACCTCAATGTCAAATTTGAATCAATCCCCCAAATCATCAAATACAATCACATTAACATATGAAACAAATAGAGCTAGCAATACCGGTAGAACCTCGCTTTAGTCATATGGCACTCATCACATATGTTTTTGAAAATGTAAGAATGTTCCCTCAATTCTCAATCCGTAGATTCAAATCTACCATAAGCTTGACAAGACTCTCTAATTTGCCATCACTGGAATGCAATACACATTAGACAATCATGACGACTTTTATAAGATTGTAATAGGGCCATGAGTAACGGTAAGAGTGGAACGAATATTTCGGAAATGTGGAGCTAAAAGTCATAGACTAAGAGCTAAACGTTTCCAATGCATCATATAATATTCTCCTTAGACCAATACAATTCATCTACAAAATACATCTCTAATTGAAGAGATAAAGAATTGAAAGTTATAAATACTTTTTACAATCCAAACAAGGCCAAATCACTTTCTATTATTCCCACTTTTTTCTTTTTTCCTTCTTTGCTTTTTTTTTTTTTGTTTTGTTGATTTGTTTTCTTCGATGTTTGATTTTCCTTTTTTTTCAAAAGAGTAAGCCAAGGGAAATCCATATCAAACTTTGAATTTCAATTCTTCTCTAACAAGACAAGGGATTTCTTATATAACACCTGAACATAAATCCCTTCACCAAACAATCAAATCTACCAAAAAGATCTGAATACATTTTACTAGTTCCCAATTAAACTCGATGCACAAGGATGAAACGCTCCTCTAATCTAGGCTTAAGGGTCAGATAATTGCTTGGCCAAAGGCTATGATAGGAGGTTCGAATTAAGAAAAGCAGATAAAGGCTCAAAGGGGCTAGCAAGGGATATATTGCATAACAAGGGTGGCCATTTTGGTAATTTGGGTTAACAAGTCAAAGAGCGCCTCAATCATATTGCCTAAATGCATATACGAAATGTGATCTTGAATGAGAATCAAGGCAAGTTCTAGAGAAATGATGTCAAGGAAGAGTCGCTCACAAATTGACAAGAGAATAAATTGGTAAATTAGTCTTTAAAAGCTCAAATCCTCACGAGATATCTACCAAGGTCATAACTAGCTCATTAGTAAACACATGCCAAAATTCATGTAAAGAGTCACGGGGTAATCAACTCGCACTCAACGTATGGTTAAAACATAAAGCTTATTTTTGAAAATTTATTCTCAAATATTTTTATGCACAATTGGGCAAATCAAAGGGTCAATCTAAACCAAAGAAGTGTACCTAGTCTACAAAGATCATCATCGGAGGAATTTTTTTTTCATTTTTCATTTTGTTTTTTTACTTGATAAAATGCGTGCTCCTGATAACAACACTAAGAAAAATGCAAAAGCTATGAAAAGAGACTAAATAAACCTAAAATCCAAAGAAAGCTAAACGTCCTACTAACATGCTTCTAACCGTATAAGATTAAAACCTATAATGTAACTCCAAATGCAATCATGAATACAATACATACACAAGCCCACACCAAACCAAATTAGACAGCAGACACCATCAAATACTAACTAACTCCCCCATGCTTGAATAGTGCATTGTCCTCAATGAGTGCACAAATTAGAAAAGGGGAAAAGGGAGTAGCAAAAAGCAATCAGAAAGGATGAGGGGAGGGAAGGTGGGGTGGTTGGCCATAGGAGATATGCCAATCTTGCCATGTCTCTAAGCAAGCCTTATAATCCTAAAAGTGTTAAGCCTGGGTAGCAAGCATCTCACGAAGCTTGTCGTGGCGCTCTTGGACAAAGTCACGAAGAGCGGCGTTCTTAGAAGCAACATAGGCATGAAGAGATACTTGCTTCTCTTGGATAGACTTAAGGGTGGCTTGGAGGTCGGCATAGTCAGTGGGGGGTGGTTGGGAAGAAGAACTAGATCTGACTTGACTAGTAAATGTGGGTGGAGGGGTGCAGGTTAAACAACCTTGGGATCGCCAGGTACCCAATAAAGGTTAGCTTGGTGAAGTAAGGTGGTTCTATCAACATTGGAAAGTGGCAGAAGCCGATCGCGGGGATAAATCCAACACAAACATCCAGCCTCCACTTTGCAAGAGTTCATTAGCTCAATAACGGCTTGATCAAGCCCCTCGAACCCAAATACTCGATCCATTGGGTTGGCTTCAACATCCAAAAATCTAACAATGGTAGTGATGATACCACCAATGATTATCCTACCCTTAGTGCTAATAGCAGCACTATACAACTGTCTGGCTAACAACGCCCCAGGATCAGGTGGAACACCATCAAGCATACAAGATAAAAAAATATAACTCAGATAATCTCGGGATATTCAAACTGTCATCCTGAGCAAAGAAACCACAGGTAAGGATACGCTGAGCTACCCGAATGCAAGGATTCCGAATATGGGTACATTTGGAAGAACTAGTACTATACCTAACAAAGCTTGCCCAAAATGCATTCGGGTTGAACTCTCGAGGGACTTGCCGGTTTGGTAAATCCAGCTCATACCCCCCGTGCAAACAACCACCGTATATCATCTAACAATCCTAAACGGCCTAATAATTCCTTATCACAGTAACGAGTTGCCACAACCATGTGTTCATTCAAGTAAGCATACCTAGCAACATGATCGGGGTTGGTTAAAACCAAGTGGATGAGGAATGTTGCCTTGAGCTCATGTGTTAGTGGAAGTTCGGGAAGCCCGTTAAGGCCAGATGGTGCTTGGCTAGAAGAACTTGCCTCCTTGATACACTTTTGGCTCTGGGTAGGTGCCATGATTGCAAAATGGAAAAAAAAAATATTGAAAGAAAAAACTAGAAAATAAGATGTGAGAACGAAAAATGAAGAATTTAAGTGAAAAAGAAGAAGAATTAGAGAGGGAAGAAGATGGTTATGGAAGATGGGTGAAGGTGAGATGAAGTTGAAGAAAAAATGGTGGAAAGAGGTGAAATTTGTGGGAGAAAGAGAAAGATTAAGTGAAAAGGGAAAATTTTGATTAAAAATATGGTGAAAATGAGAAAAAATGAATGAGAAATGAAAGTGTAGCAATGGTGGGGTTTAGAGAGAGAATAGGGAGGTAGAGAGGGAGAGTGTCGAAGAAGAAGAAGAAGATGGGGACAAGTTGGATGGTCACTGTGGTTAAAACCCTTGACCGTGGCCTGTAGCAGCTCACCACAAACCGTGGGAGTCACCACGGCCCAATCGTGGTGTTTGCTGAACACTGGATTTTCTTTGTTTTGTTGATTGGGCACCCCACGGACCGCATTGGAGTGCTCTGTCCGCGGTGCACAGCATTTTTTTTCTCTTCTCTCTCTTTTTTTCTCTCTTTTTTTTTCTTTTTTCTGTGTTCCCTTCTTCTTTCCTCTCTATTTTTTTCTCTTTTTTTCCTCGAAAAACTACCAAGAAATGAAAATAAAAGCTATAAAGGGGCTAGGGTTGCCTCACAAGAAGCGCTCTTTTAAGGTCAAGAGCTTGACCATGGTTCTATGCTAGGTCTGGATCAGTGAGTGCATGGACGGAGGCCTTCCTAATAGGTTGCCTCACAAGATATGGCTTTAGCCGTTGTCCATTGACCGTGAACGCACCAGTAGACTCACTCCATACTTCAATCGTTCCACTAGGTTGAACTTTGGTGACTTAAAATGGCCCCGACCACTAGGATCTCAGCTTGCCCGGAAATAATCTCAATCTCAAGTTGAACAATAGGACTATGTCAACTTTTTCAAATCTTTTCTTCATGATGTGCTTATAAATAAAAGGAAATATACCCAGCTTAACATTGAGGCCCTCGAGTGACGTCAACATGTGAAGTACTCAGGAATTAAAGTAAGGTCCCGACATATACGCTCCTTAATCTCAATGAAATGACCCATACCCCCCGTGTAAACAACTACCGTATATCATCTAACAATCCTAAACGGCCTAATAATTCCTCATCATAGTAACACGTTGCCACAACCATTCGTTCATTCAAGCAAGCATATTTACCAACACGATCGAGGTTGGTTAAACCAAGAGGATGAGGAATGTTACCTTGAGCTCGTGTGTTGGTGGAAGTTCGGGAGGTCTGTTGAGATCGAATGGTGCTTAGCTAGATGTTCCTACCTCCTTGATGCTCATTTATCTCTGGGTAGGTGTCATGATTGCAAAATGGAAAAAAAAAAGTTGAAAGAAAAACCTAAAAAATAAGATGTGAGAAAGAAAAATGAAGAATTTAAGTGAAAAACAAGAAGAATTAGAGAGGGAAGAAGATGGTTATAGAAGATGGGTGAAGGTGAGATGAAGTTGAAGAAAAAATGGTGGAAAGAGGTGAAATTTGTGGGAGAAAGAGAAAGATTAAGTGAAAAGGGAAGATTTTGATTGAAAATAGGGTGAAAATGAGAAAAAATGAGGAAGAAATGAAGGTGTAGCAATGGTGGGTTTAGAGAGAGAATAGGGAGGTAGAGAAAGAGTGTGTCGAAGAAGAAGAAGAAGATAGGAAAAAGTTGGACGGTCACCGCAGTCAAAACCCTTGACTGCGGCCCGTAACAGCTCACCACGGACCGTGGGGGTCACCATAGTCCGACCGTGGTGTTTGCTAAACACCGGTTTTTCTTTGTTTTGCTGATTGGGCACCCTATGGACCGCATTGGAGTGCTGCGGTCTGTGGTGCCCAACATTTTTTTCTTCTCTTCTCTCTCTTTTTTTCTCTCTTTTTTTTCTTTTTTTTGTGTTCCCTTTTTCTTTCCTCTCTATTTTTTTCTCTTTTTTTTTTCTTGAAAAACTACTAAGAAATGAAAATAAAAGCTATAAAAGGTGCTAGGGTTGCCTCACAAGAAGCGCTCTTTTAAGGTCAAGAGCTTGACCATGCTTCTACGCTAGGTCTAGATCGGTGAGTGTATGGACGGAGGCCTTCCCAATAGCTTGCCTCACAAGATATGGCTTTAGCCGTTGTCCATTGACTGTGAACGCACTGGTAGGCTCACTCCATACTTCAACCGCTCTATTAGGTTGAACTTTGGTGATTTGAAATGGCCCCGACCACCTGGATCTCAGCTTGCCTGGAAATAATCTCAATCTCAAGTTGAACAATAGGACTATGTCACCGTTTTTAAATCTCTTCTTCATGATGTGCTTGTCATGCCATCTCTTAGTTTGCTCTTTGTAGATGCGTGAACTCTCATAGGCCTCCAACCTTAGTTTATCCAGCTCACTCAATTGCAAGAATCGCCTTTCTTCGGCTGCTTTAAGATCAAAATTAAGCATCTTTATAGCCCAATATGCCTTATGTTCGAACTCTACCAGCAAGTTAAAAGACTTTCCAAACACCAACCGGTATGGAGTGGTGCCCAAAGGAGTCTTATAGGTGGTGCGATATGCCCAAAGAGCATCACCAAGCTTGAGTGACCAATCTTTACGGGACTAATCTACTGTTTTTTCCAATATACTCTTTAACTCCCAATTCGAGAGCTTTAATTGCCCATTTGTTTGGGGATGGTAAGATGTAGCAACCTGATGGAACACCCTAGATTTCTTCAATAGTGATTCATGAGGCTTGTTGCAAAAGTGTGTTCCATTGTCACTTAGAAGGGCTCGCGATGTGCCAAACCTTGTGAAAATATTCCTCTTGAGGAACTTGATGACAACCTCGAAATCATTTGTCGGGGTGGCAATAGCTTCCACCCACTTAGAAACATAGTTAACCGTTATAAGGTTGTAAAGGTTCCCCATGCATCAAACAACTCAACCTCAAGTATGCCACTTTGAGGCATCTCATGCCTCTTGGTAATGTTCCCCATTCTCTAACATCTATCATAAGTCATGATAAATTTTCTTGCATCCTTGAAAAGCAAGGGCTAATAGAAGCCTGCTTGAAGCACCTTTGCAATCGTCTTACCCGGTCCAAAATATCCACCAGAGGTTGAAGCATGGCAATGGTGCAAGATACTATGGACCTCATCCTCCGGCAAGCATCTTCTATAGATCCTATCTCTACACAGCTTGTAAAGAAGAGGCTCTTCCCACACATAGTATTTGGCATCAGAAAGGAATTTCTTTCTTTCTTGGCAGGATAATCCTGGAGGTAGCACCCCGCACACTTTGAAGTTAACTAAATTAGCATATCATGGAGTGGCTTGGTGGAAAATGGCGACGAGTTGCTCATCGGGGAAGGAGGCATCAATGGGGAGCTCTTTACCAGGAGTAGCCTCGGGGCCTCGGCGAGATAGATGATCGGCAACCACATTTGCCAACCCAGCCTTGTCTTTGATCTCCAAATCAAACTGTCCAAGAATGAGGATTTCTTCATTAAGTGCTTCAAAGCGGCATGATCAGTGAAGACAATGACCTTGGAATTGATCAAATGAGATTAAAATTTTTCCAAGGCAAAGACAACCGCTAAGAATTTCTTCTCTGTCATAGCATAATTCACTTGAGGCCCATCAAGAGTACGGCTTGCATAGTATATGGCATATGATTTATTGTCCTTCCGTTGGCCAAGAACAGCACCCACTGCATAGCCGCTCGCGTCATACGTCACCTCAAAAGGTAGCTCCCAATTCAGAGCTTGCATTACTGGAGCCGTGATTAATGCCTCTTTTAACTCAGGAAAAGCACTCAAACATTCTTCATTAAACCTAAAAGGCACATCCTTGACAAGTAATTAGGTAAGAGGTTTTGCAATTTTCGAAAAATCCTTTATGAACCGCCGGTAAAAACTGACATGTCCAAGAAAACTTCTCCCACCCTTTACGGAAGTTGGTGGTGGTAATTTTTCAATCACCTCCACCTTTGCTTTGTCAACTTCAATGCCTTTGATAGAGACAACATAACCGAAGACAACCCCTTCTTCTACCATAAAATGACACTTCTCCCAATTCAAAACCAAATTCACATCTTTACATCTTTGCAAGACCTTGGATAAATTATTCAAGCAATGGTAATAGGTTGCACCATACACAGAAAAATCATCCATAAAAACTTCCATTATGTCCTCAATAAAATTAGAGAAAATAGCCATCATAAACGTTGAAATGTAGCAGGGGCATTGCATAATCCAAATGGCATTCTCCTATAAGCATATGTACTATAAGGACAAGTAAACTAGTCTTTTCTTAGTCATTAGAATGGATAAGGATTTGAAAGAAACCCGAATACCCATCTAAGTAGCCAAAATATGAGTTCTTAGCCAATCTCTCAAGCATTTGGTCAATGAAGGGAAGAGGAAAGTGATCTTTACAGGTGGCTTTATTCAATTTTCGATAATCAATGCACATATGCCATCCCATGACAGTCCTAGTGGAAATTAGTTTATTACTCTCATTTTTGACAACAATCATCCCCCCTTCTTAGGTACAACATGGATCGGGCTTACCCACGTACTATCGGAGATAGGGTAGATAATACCGGCCTTAAGCAATTTTATAATTTCCTTCTTGACCACCTCTTGCATGTTAGGGTTCAACCTTCGTTGGTGTTCAATTAAGGGCTTATGGTCATCTTCTGTTAAGATTCGATGTATACACACAGAAGAATGAATTCTTTTTAAGTCATCGAGAGTATATCCTATGGCTTTACGATGCTCTCTAAGTACTCTAAGCAAAGAGTCAACTTGAGATGCATTTAAACTTGCATTCACAATCACAGGATATGTAGAGTTGGGTCCAAGAAATTCATACCTTAAGGAGGAAGGGAGGGGTTTCAACTCTACCTCGGAAGCTTGTGCCTTATCAGACGAAGGCTTCTTTTCAACCTTCAATGGTTTCACCTTAGTAAGGCAAGGTGGAATTGGTGGAGAGGCTGCCAAAAGTTGAGCACACATGGCTACTTCGGGATTTTCATCCGTAGTAGTACTATCATTCAACATCAAGTTCTCAAGAGGATCATTAGAATCAAGGCTAGACACGGTTTCCCGTGTCAAACCGTCAAACGTATCAATCATATTACATTCGTCACAAATGGAAGGGAATTTAGAAGCCTTAAACAAGTTAAACTCCACATGATCATCCCCCACATCAAAAGATAGCTTACCATTTTTCACATCAAAACGACACCCGGCGGTGGCCAAGAATGGCCTTCCAAGAATATTAGGGTGCGCATATTCTCTTTCATTTTTAAAAAAATCACAAATTCTACTGGCACATACAAATCTCTCACTTTTATTAGAACATCCTCTAAAATACCCACGAGGTATTTCACAGAACGGTCCGCCAATTGTAAAATGATAATAGTCGGTCTCATCTCTCCTAGTTCTAATTTCTTACACATGAAAAGGGCATCAAGCTCACACTGGACCCCAAATCACACAAAACACAGTTTATAGACAAATTCCCTATTAGGCAGAGAGTTGAAAAACTATCGAGATCCTTAAACTTAGCAGGACGCTTGTTTTGAATTGCGGCACTGCACTCTTCAGTTAAAGCTACAGTCTCATTACAGTCTCACGCTCTTCTAGCTTTCTTTTGTTAGATAGAACTTCTTTTAAAAATTTAGCATATAAAGGCATTTGAGATAAAGCATCAGTAAATGGGATGTTTATGTAGAGTTTCTTAAGGACCTCTAAAAACTTCCCAAATTGCAAATCAAGTTTTGCCTTTGCCATCCTTTAAGGGAATGGTAAAGGTGGAGTGTAGGGCTTTGGGGAAGTGATCTTAGGGTCCTTAGGAACCTCATCGAACTTATGCACAACTTCATCAATCACATCATTAGAGGGTGTAGACACCTCTTTCTTAATATTTTCAACATGCTCATTCTTACCATGCAATGTCTCATCATAGGTAACCCCCTTAGGTCCCTCTAGTTATTTCTCCCCTCTCAAAATCATAGCATTACATTACCCCCTAGGGTTAGGCTCAGGCTTACTAGGAAGTCTATCCGGGGGTGTAGATGAAGAGCTGGTTTGTTGGGCAATTTGGGCTTCCAATATCTTATTACGAGTTGTAAACCCATCAACCTTAGAGGCTAATTCCTTTATATACTTATCTTACTTTTGTTGCATCAAAAGCATACTCTCTATAATGGCCTCTAAATTGGACTTTTGAGGAGCTTGTGGAGGAAAAGGTAGTCTTTGAAAACCGGGGGTTGGCCTAACATTTACTGGGGGCATACTTGGAGGGTTTAGATTAGACCTATATGAGAAATTCGAATGGTTCCTCCAACCCGGATTGTAGGTACTGGAGTAAGAGCTATTGGTCGATCTCGGGTTGAAGTTTTGGACATAATTGACTTCACTAGAGTCCTGAGAAAAAGGACTCCCAACTTAGCAATTCAAAGTCACATGTTCAATGGAACCACAAATTTCACATGGTGAAGGGGCACTAGAATTCACAGCATTCACATTCATACGGTCCAACCTTTCAGTTATAGCATCAACTTTAGCAGAAAGAAAAGTGCATCAACTTCAAACTTACCTCCAACCCGCTTGGGTTGGCTCATTCGGTGGACCATTGAAAATTATTTAGTGCCATCTCCTCTATCAAATTGAAGGCTTCATCCTCCGTCTTGTTCATCAAAGTGCCTCCCGCCGCCGCATCTATAGTGGACCGCACTGCTTGAGTAACTCCATTGTGCAAGCTTTGGATGATCATCTATCTTTGGAGTCCATGATGAGGGCATAACCTTAGCAAGTCCTTGAATCGCTCTTAAGCTTTATAGAGCGATTTGTCTTCCCTTTGAGTGAAGGTAGTGATTTGATTCCTTAGACTTGCCGCCTTTGATGGTGGGAAGAATTTGCCAAGAAAGACTTTAGTTAGCTCATCCCAAGTGGTGATGGAATCTGGTGGCAATGAATGTAACCAAGCATGCACCTTATCCTTAAGAGAAAACGGAAATAGGCGAAGGCAAATTGCATCAGTGGAGACCCCATTTAACTTCAATGTATCGCACACCTCCAAAAAGCTCAAGAGGTGAAGATTGGGGTCCTCCATTGTTGATCCTCCAAACGGCGTTTGTTGAACCATTGAGACTAGCACCCACCGCAACTCAAAGTTGTTCACCTCCAACGTGGGTCTAGCTATGCTAGAAGTGATACCTTAGGCACCTGAAGTGATGAAATCCCATAGTGTCCTTCTTTCGGGTTCCCCTGTTAGTGGTTCCATCTTTAGCGAAGTTCCTCGAGCCTTGTCCTTTGTCTTTCTACCCTTTGCTTCTTTCTCTTTTAATGATAGTCCTCTCAATTTCTGGATCGCATTCGTAAAGGAATGGACTTCGCATAAAAGGGAGAATCTTCCCGCAAGCTAAATCATCAACACTACCAAAGCAATCAAAAGTGGAAAAAAAATAAAATGAAAGAAAAATACTTAGTCACTCTTACAAGATCGGCTTGATATTTAGCAATTTGGTCCCCAGCAACGGCGCCAAAAACTTGACACTACCGTAAGTGCACTAGTGTTGTAATATAAAAGAAAGTATCGTCCATAGAGATCAAAAGCAAAATTGCAAAGTTCTTTCTATTAGAAAATGCTAAGCAATTACTTAATCGAGGATTTTGATTCGGCAATTTAACAATTTCCAAATTCAACTAAGGAAAAACGCGTAAGGATTTATTTAGTTAAGAAAGGTGCTGGATCATACGATTGACATATGCTTTTCTCTAAATTGGATAATTCCAAGGAGTTGTAATCGATTTTGAATTTAGTTTATTCTTTCGAAATCGACCAAATTGCCTAAACTAAACCAAAATCGTTCTTTCAAACTAATCTGTCTTAATCTAGGTTCAGTATTTTTTATTACCCATTCATCCTCCCAACTTGCAAATTTCTCTTTCAAGTAATCACTATGTTAAGTCTTATCAAGTGGTCTAACAATTGAATTTCACCTTTCAGTTCTTCACTCAATTGTCTCAAGGGTACAAGCAAATTTGGCCAAGTGCACTCACAACATGATAATCACTTGATAAAACGAAATCAAACCAACATGGAAAAAAAAAAAGCACAATTGTATTGAATTAAAATGATCCAACTATACTTCCATTAACAAACAAATCCCTAGACAAGGTAAACTACTCGCTCATTATTGAAAAGTAAACAAGTAACCAAATGATTCAGCGAGATCTGAGAAGGATTGGCAATGACAGCCTCTAATAAAGCCTTCAAACTACCAACAAAATCGAGTTCCATGCTCAAGACTCTCACTTGCACACAAAATCAAACTACAATTCCAACTAAGAATAAAAATGGAGAAAGGAATAGACTATCTATCATGAGGGATCTCTCCCATTGCTGCCAAAGGACGCCTTTTAAACAAAAATTCGAGCTCTCTCAGCCACACAGCTGAAGGGAGACGAAGAGGCCATAGTTACACAGGCACCATGGTTCGTGGCAGCCACCATGGTTAGACCGTGGTCTTAGCTGGAACCGAATTCTTCTGCTCTTCTCTTGCTCCACAGGCATAGGGCTTGGGGTACCTCCATGGCAGGTCAATAAGCACATAAAATGGAGGTTAAATGTTGGGTTAAATGATTTAAAATCCTGCAAATACTTTCAAACAACCATACCCAAGCATAGAATGAGAATAGGAGTATAAATTATAGCATAAAGCACATAATTCTCCTAAAAATGCAACAAAAAAACCTTAAAATGATATGCATGTTAAGCGCTGCACTTATCAAAGGACGCATATTGGTGTGATACCTATGATATGAATACTATCAAAGAACGCAATTGCATAATTAGTATTGAAAATTCTTAATAAGTTCACCACATGATATGCCAAAACATTACAACTTGCTCGCAAAATCCTGTCTAGTCTTAAGCTTTTCATTAAAAAGGGTGTGATATGAATCATATAGGTTGTAAAGGCTAACATTGAGTTATAAGGTGATAACAAAGGGAACAAAAAAATATAAGCTTAAATAGTTGTAAGGAAAACAAACAAATGGTGTTTGCAATATTTTAATAGAAATA
>JAKOGI010001100.1:42500-52500 GCA_029747015.1 Carnegiea gigantea
AGGAAATGAATATGCAGAAACACGACTAGCCTTCTCAAATTCAAATGAATCCCAAGCAATCCACTCAAGCAAATACCATGCATCATCAACATTTTTAGCATGAAAATCCCAATACTCCAAAAGAGTTCGGGTTTTACTATTCACATTCTCATCAACAATAGCCAAAATTTTTTATTTACTCACAGAATAACCACATTGAGCAAGAAAAACATTTAAAAGCTTAAAATACCTCCAAAATAATTTACGCTCGAATTGGGGAAAATGAAAAATTGCCATTGTTGTTTTTATCTCAAAATTTTTTAAATTTTCAACTTCTCTTTTTTTGTTTTTTTTGAATTTTTTATTAGATATTTTTTTCAAAGAAAAACGAAGTGCTTAGTCAAACCTATCAGGAAAAACCCAATATTCGACGCTAGTCCCAGCAACGGTGCCAAAAACTTGATAGGCCCGCAAGCGCACGGTGGTGTTGTAGTAACAAGGTTAATCCCACAGAGACTAGGTGAAACTATTGGGTTATAATCCCTCAAGATATGCTAGGAAAATCCGAATTTGAGAATGAAATTTAACTAATCCACTATCTAATCCAATGGATAAATAATAACTAGAATTAAGCAAAATAAGCAATCACCTAATCCACATATCAATCAAGCACTTCTTCCTACATAGGTTGTTTTAAAACCGATAATCGAAATATCACAACCCTCTTTCAAGGTGAAGTGAAATACCTAAATCAAATCAATCATAAATTCCCATGGATTCTCGATTAGTTTAGGTTCATTAGGCACACGATTATCAAATCAATGGTTTCTCAATCTGTAATTCTCTTTCAAGACATCACGCAATCAAATCAAATCTTAGGATTCCGGTATTTGAGATCTCACCTTTCAGTCCTTCATCCAAATACCCACAACATGCAAGAAAGTGATCAAGTTTCTCACAAGACAATAAACTTCTAGGATCCAATAAAATAATCTAACAATTCCGAAAGCACCAGATGATATCAATACAAGATCAAGAAACTAACAAATGTTTGCATAAATCCAAAATCAAACAACAAAGATAATTAAAATTACAAAACATAAATCTAAATTTAGAAAAGAGAAGAGAAGAGAAAAGAAAAGAAATGCTCAGCCAAGATCGCGCTTGTACCGTCATGCAAACCCGGGAAGGAATCCTTGTAAAATCTTCACTTCAACTTTATCTCTCTCTCTCTCTAATCTAAACTCTAATCCTAAGTAGAATGATATGAAGAATGGAATAATGGGATGGTTCTTTCTACTGCTTGAGGGATGGGTATTTATAGGAAAGTTCGAGTGTTCTGAGCCACACGATGAGGGAAAACGAAGAGACCAGCAGTTACACCTCCACCACGGTCTATGGCATCTACCACGGGTAGACCGTGGTGCTCTCTGGCTCATCATTCTTCTATCCTTCTCTTACTCCACAGGCGTAGCAACTTAGAGGTATCTGTGGGGAGTCAAAATTATACTCATTTATGGGTCAAATCTGGGTAAAAAGGCCCAAAACTTGCAAAACATAGAAAAGAGCCATACCCAAGCGTAAAATAGAAAAAGGAGTATAGATTATCACATAAAGCATATAATTTTTCCTAAAAATGCAACAAAAATGACCCTAAAATGATATACATTTTAAGTACTTATCAATACAGAACACTTAAGGATTATCAATTGAAGCAGTGAGAAGTTATCACGGAACTGAGTTCCAAGGAGAATTTATTAAATTTTGTTATCAAAAGGGAACATCACATAACTTTTAGCATAAGAACTCCATAATAGAATGAGGTAGTCGAAAAGGAAAAAAGAACCTTGGAAGACATGGCCTAAACAATGCTATGTGGAAATGATCTTCAAAGTACTTCTGGGTTAAAGCTATAAGCACTACCGATTATGTTCACAACAAATTCTTGATCAGACCTATTTTGAAGAGAACACCTTATTTACTTTGTTGGTCCCAATATTTAAGGTATGTCACCATAGAGGGGGTGCATTAGGATGACCAATAAAAACTTTGAAGTCTACGTAAGATAGTATGCAAATGCGTGTTTGTCAGAGACTCTAAGAATGACAAGAGAACATATAGAAGCAAATATCTAGAGACTCTGATGTCCAGTAAAGAAAAAAATGTTCAAATACTATAAGTTGTGTAGAAAATAAACAAGAGACAAAAACACAAAATTTGTTTACAAAGTTCACCTAACCACTAGGCTACATCTCTGTATAAGGTCCTCTCTTAGAATTTTAATAATTCACTATCTTTCTTAAGATAGATTTAACGAGAGTCCTCTGACTTATTGCCTATAATCCAAGTTTTCTAAAGGCACTCTGATAAGCCCACTGCCTAACAAGAGCCTCACTGCTCCTTGTTAACCACAGAGCTCTTCTTGATTACTCTATTATGGCTCACTTAGCAAGAGCACTCCTACTCCTTACCAACAACCAAGGTTTTCTTAAGGGCACTATGATGAGTTGCTCTGCTAGAGTTCTCTAACTTTCAAGCAGATAACACTTGCATGAACCCTGGTTTTATAGCTACATATTAGGGACTTTCTAAGCTCCCTAACAAACATGATATGAGCTCTGGCTAACTCTATTAGGACCCTTGTCCAATGTGCTCACCCGCTTTTAGAAATCTCAAACCTTGAGTGTATCCACTCCAAGGTTACCAACATACTTTTGTTTACAAAAGAATGTAATAGACTCTTTTTAACTCTCTTGCCTCTCAAGCATTACAAGAGTATTACAAGGATAACAGTGAAATACAACTCTTGAATAATGGGAACTATGGAATATATATTTGGACTAAAGATCAGTGCCATCCAGGCTTATTAGAATTGAGCTGGAGGCTTGAGCTTAGGGCTTTATGAAAGTATGTCATCAGGGTAAACCCAGCTCTCTTTGACAAGCTAAGTATTAAGAGACTTCATCAAGGTCTGTACGCCAACACAAGGCATTTGTAGCAATTTAGAGTCTATAGCTTGCTTTCTACCAGGTTGATTTTGACTTTGCAATGTGGCTTTGAGTCACTTGAGGATGACTATGATGCTTTTGTGGTTGACTCTGAGATATGGTCTTGTTATTCTTAAGCTTGCTTCCGGATGTATTGTGCACACTAAAGTTTGAATTTGTCCCAAGGTCTTCATAATAGATCATTTTAGGTGTCAACTTGCAACCTCGATCTTAGAACTTAATTTGCAACAACTTAAGCAACTCATTAGTACTAAAAAAGGGATTCTCCCCCAATTTACAATGTCATAGTCAAATGTTAAATGGTTCATATTGACTTATGATAGCAATTTTAAGGACACATATCCAAGATGTGAACCAATCAATTAATTAACCTTATTCTATCATATAGACATGCATTTAATCATGAAGCACTCAAGAGAAGTTTGAGAGCTTTGCTGTCATTCAACCTCAGTAATCATGTCATCATATAACAAAGGTATAGCATGCACAAATATCTTGAAGAATCATTGTGAGACCCGCATTTTTATCGTACTTGCTTATCAAATATTATGCCTGTTGAGTTAGAAAATTTTATTTTAGTATTTGCCAACCTACCACTACTTTATTGCCCAAGTTATTAACCTATCCAATCTCAGACCCCAAAAATAAATTGTCTGAAGTTGTATAAGTTGAATAGCCTTCGATTTCTTGAAGCTCCAACCAAAGCGAATACGACTAGATTGTCGAACCTTCGGATTATTTATGTAATTAACTAAATCGAACCTTAACATAATCAAGGGGCGAGTAAGTCGACAAACGATTCTATTAACGATTTCGGTTTAGGATAAGAGACCCGTGAATTCGACTAATAGTATCAGATGACATACTACCTTTTAACAACGCAAAAAAAGGGGGAAGAGGGGCTAATTTTGTCAAAACTCACGCGTGAACCCCCCCGAGCTCTCTTTCTTTCCTCTTTGTTCTTCTTCCCGTTCGTGCTCTGCCTTCCCCTGTTCTTCATCTTCTCCTTCGCTTCTCCTCCTTGCACGCACCACGACCGGCGAAACCAAGCCCCAACCCAACCAACCCAAGAGCCGGCAAACCTCCTACGCGCGGCTGACCCAAAATTCGGGCATAGGCAGGGCTGATTTTGGTGAAGGACCAGCCGAACACCCGGCGAATTCGGCGCATGCACGGTGAGATTCGAACACTCTTGCCTCTATAAATTGGACCCTTGCTTTATCCCCTTCGAATTGTACCTAAAATTATCAGAAATTGCAAGTTAGGGTTTCTGGTTTGGTAGTGTTCGAACCTCACGCGAAGGCAGCAGATTTTCTGGGTGTGTGGAGTTCGAATTTAGCTTCAATCTAGCCAAGTTGCACGCATATAGCTTGGATTCAAGGTGAGTGAACCTTTAGGTCCTGTTTGATGAGGGAAACTGGAATGGAATGGAATCAGGACTTGAATCCTAGGGGGTTGGGTATGGAACTTGAATCCTGAACCCTGTTGTTTGGTGAAAACTGAAATGGAATCAGGTCCCAGTCTTTGCTGTTTGGTGAGCAGTTTTGGAATGGAATCAACTCTGGTTTTATTTTAGAAATATTATATGCAAATGTGAAAATTATTTAACTTTTCTTATTCTGTTTTGTTAAAAATGAAGTTCTAAGGAAGTTCTAAGAACATTTTATGTAATTTTTTTAAAATAATTATTTTGTACTTTTTTCCTCTTTTTTTCTTCATCAACATGTACATAAACTTGAAAAAAAGCACAATCTAATAAACCCATAAACATTGCACATCAACGAAGAACATAATTAACATTGAAAACAAATATTACAAAGTTTCATGTTCACCTTCTACTACTCACATAAAAAAATGACATCAAGCTATTTAAAAAAAACATAGAAAAAAATGCACAAACTAGGTTTATGTTCACCTTGCACTTACAATCATCACAAAATTACAAAGTAACATCCAAATGTGCCATCTAATAACAACGTAAACATAATCTAAAGTAGAAAATTCAGGTCAACTCTAGTTAAATGGAGGCAAGTCTGGATGAATAAGATTAAGGATGAAATCTTTCTTCCACTCATCATCTGGACATTCATAGAAGATGGTCAAGCCACTCTCATCGGAAACCAACTTCTTCGCTGCCATCATTACTTCAACTCTAGTGAGCCCGGGAATTTTCATCACTTCATTGAACAAACCTTTTTTTTTTTCATCTAGCTCCTTTTGTTTTTGATCAAGATGTAATTCACGAGCCATGATAACTTGCTCATGTTGTTGAGTAGTAGTGAAAGCACTTGCAATTGTTTCAAGATGAGAATTCACACCACTCATAAAACCAGATATGTTAGAAGACACATTAGTGAAAGTAGAAGTTAGGTCTATAACCTCTGACATTCTCTTTTTGCCCTTGCCCATTGAAGTTTTCTCCCTTCTTGCTCTTTTTGAAAGTTGTGGAGATGGTTGAGCTGATTGAACTGACTCATCTTCCTCCTCCTCTTCATCTTCTCCATCCTTGTCAAGATCAATGGTCTCATTATCATTATGCAAGTTATCCACAGCTTCAACATAATCCTCACAACTAGCTCCAGTAGCTCTATCAGCACCAAAAATTATTAAACAACATTTTAAAAATAACAACATATTAAAGATAACAATAAACGCAAAGTTGAAAATTATTAGGAAGTATACCTTACAAAAATCATCATAAGATTGTCTTTCACACTTGATCATTTTGGTAGTGTCATCCCAAGTGAATCCAGATGTGCGAAACATCTCCATCAACACATTGTACTTGTCTCTAAACCATTTGGTCTTTGAATCAATATGAGGGTACGCTTTTAAACCACTTCCAGGACACTTTGCAGTCATCATTTCCTCCAACTTTACCAAATACCCACCTTTGAAGTTCCCCTCTGCCTTCCATTGAGGATCAGAGCTCAACTCTAATAATCCATGGACAAGAGCCCACTCTTCTTCCTTAGTCCAAAATCGCTTGTTTCTCCCTTTTCCAATTTGAGAACTTTGACTTACATCCATTCTACTACCACCTTGAGAATTTTGACTTTGGTCCATCCTATATCATATTAAATCACGTATAAAAGACATAAAATAAATACACAATAGTTGAAACAAATGCACAATAGTTGAAACAAATACACCATAGTTTAAACAAGTACACTACAATTTAAAACATCATACATCAATGTTTAGAACATCATACATCATAATGCCATAAGTTCAACACAAGTAGTTGTAATACATTATCTATTCCTATGTGGCCTAGCTCGCCAATTATTAAACAAAGTTTGGGCCAATGAACTCCGAAAAGTCATCCAAGAATCAGATGTTTCAATGTGAGTATCATACTCAACTTCATCATCAGTGTCATCATCATCATCGCTAACTTCTTCCTCGTCTTCATCCTCAAACACCCTGTCATCCGTTGGCATATATTTTCGAAGCAAGTTATGTAATAGAGCACATGCTAAGACTATACGACCTTGAGTACGTATAGGAAAGTATGAAGGGGATCTAAGAATACCCCATCTTCCTTTTAATATTCCAAAGCATCGCTCTATCACATTTCTAGCTTTAGAATGTTTCATATTGAAGTACTCTTCTGCACTTACAGGTTGTCGATCCCCTCACTCTTTCAAGTGATATCGATGACCTCTATATGGTGCTAGGAATCCCTCACAATTAGTATATCCAGCATCTACCAAATAATATGTACCTTGACAAGTACAGGAATAAAAGAGTTACTTGTTATCATGAGAATATTAATATCACTAATGTTTTTGGCATAATTGTTACCTTGAGGAACTTTTAAACCATTAGGCCTAGAAAGTGCATCTCGAAGAACACGACCATCATGTGCAGATCCTTCCCAACCCGGCAACACATAGGTGAATTCCATATTTGGTGTGCATGCACCTAACACATTCATAGCAAGAGTGCCTTTCCTAGTCCGGTGCCTTGGTCTATCCTCAACCGGTACGTGAGCATTAATGTATGTACCATCTAATGCTCCTATGCAATTCTATAAGACAACATAGATAAAAAAACTTTTTAGACACATATGGCATATTTAGGTTTATTAGGAATTGAACGTATAAGTTGCATTACCTTAAAACATTTCCATCTACTATCTTCACAATCTTCTGATATAGGCGTAGGCTTCTTGAGCAAGTGCGTATGTAACTTCAAAACCGCTAGAAGACAACGATGGAACTTTCTACTCACAGTTTCTCCACTTCTATAAAAATAACTTCCTACTGTCCTATTTTTGAATTGATGAGCCAATGTATACAAAAACATTGCAACAATCTCTTCCAATGACATATATCTAGTACCAGTTAAGCCCCCAATATCTCTAACCATTTCACATAAGATATAGAAAGTATGCCTATTCATACGAAGCTCGCTCTTACAAGTAGTGTCGCTATCTCGAATTAAGTTATTCAAATTCACTAATCTACGACGCTTTTTTTCTCTACAGGACAACTTCACTCTTTGCGTTTCATGAATAACAATAGCCATCATCAACCACATCAATATAACAAAAAGTACAGCGTTTATAACGAGCATAATTGTGACGATCGATTGCATTTGCATTTTCTTCCTCTTCCTCACAAGCAATAATTGACGAGATGGAGCCATATTCTGTTGAAATCATTTTGACAATTCATTACTAAAGAAACAATTTCAAGCTTGAATTATTGAGCATTTGAGCTCATCATCATAAAGAAACAATTACTGAGCATTTGAGCATAATCTGAAGAATCAAACCAGAGAAACAATCACCATAATTTCAGATGTATAATCATAAATTGAAGCCCATGGACACTAATTAACACATATGAACAATAATCAACGGGTAGTTCATGAATTGAAGCTAAAAATTAAAAAAAAAAATCGCAAAGCAGAGGTCGACCTTACTGTAACGACGTCCGGCGGTGAGGAGGCGGTGTCTTGGTGGCCGGCGGCAGAAGGTCAGGCTCGTCAACGATAGGGTGGCAGAGGCCGGCGACCGCAGTGGTGGTGGTGGAGCAGCGTTTGTCGTGTGGCGCTGAGAAGGGAAGGAAAATCGAACGCACAGGTCGAGGAGGCGGCGAACGACGGGACTGTAGTCCGGTGGCGTAGGGGCGCCGGCCGACGGTGAGCGGTGGCGAAGGGCGAAGGTCGACGGTGATGGGTGGGGCAGCAGCAAGCAATAGGGTCTAGGGTTTGTGTGGAGATGAGGAGGAACGAAAGGGGTGAACGAACGACAATGAAGAACAATTGAACAAATCTGCTGGCAATTAATTTCTTTTATAAAAAAAAATTGATCCCAGGGGGTTGGGAACTTGAAACCTCTCCTAAATGGGGGGGTTCAAGTTCTTGAGGATTGGAGGGGAATTTGAAACCTGGGGGTATCAAGTTCCTTTCTTTTAAAACACTCACCAAACAATAAGGAAAGGAACTTGAACCCTCAGGTTTCAAGTTCCATTCCAGTTTTTCTCACCAAACAGGGCCTTAATCCCTCCTATTTTAAGAATTTCGAATAATAGTTATATGAATCAGTTTACTGAATTGGTAGATTGGATTATTGTTGTATGAATTCGATTGTATGTGTGGACAAACAAATGAATTTAAGCATTGCTATGCTAGGGCAGAACCAATGTATTCTTGAAAGGTTGCCAGATGTTTTCAAATGGTGGCTTTCATGATTTAGAACTGCATATAACTCTCTAAAGTTGCTTTCAATTTTCATATCAAACCAGTTAGCATTGAAGATCGTTTGGGAACATTTTAAGCCTTCAGTTTATCCTCACACGCATCTTGAGTTTAAAATGGAATTTTCAAACGAATCTAGTTTACATTTATCGCTAACTAAGTATTTAAGTTATGATTTAGCACATAGCATTTAAGTTAGAAACGAAGTCGTTTTTATGATTTAGCAACCCTATTATGCTTATACGAAGGTTTCAAGTTAAAAGCAAAGTCGTTTTATGATTAGGCAACCTTATTATGTTTATAAAGAGCCTTTTAGTTTTAAAGACGAAGTTGCTTTACGATTTAGTAAGCTTATTGTGTTTATGCGAAGCATTCAAGTTAGAAACTAAGTCGCTTTACGATTTAGTAAACGTGTTACGTTTATAAGAAACTTTTAAGTTTAAAGTGAAGTCGTTTTACAAGTTAATAAACGTATTACATTTATGTGAAATTTTTAAGTCAGAAATGATATCGTTTTACAAAATAGCAAACGTTTTACGTCTATAAGAAGTTCTTAAGTTAAAAACGAAGTCATTTTACGAGTTAGTAGCCATATTACGTTTATATGAAGCTTTTAAGTTAGAAACGACAACGTTTTACGACTTAACAAGCTCATTACGTTTTAAGAAGCTTTGAAGTTGCAAAGAAAGTCGATTTATGTGTTAATAGACTTATAACGTTTATGAAAAGCCTTTAAGCTTCGAACTTAGTTTGAATTAAGCATTAACTAAACACGTTATGTTTCAAACGAGTTGCGATTTACGATTTAGCATACATATTACATTTAAAGGAAGCTTTTAGCTAAAAAGCGAAGTCGTTTTATGAGTTAGCAATCATTTTACGTTATTAAGAAATTTTTGAGTTGAAAACGAGATCGTTTTACGATTTAGCAACCCTATTATATTTATACGAAAATTTAAGTTAGAAATTAAGTCGTTTTACGATTTAGTAAACCCTTTTATGTTTGTTAGAAGTTTTTAAGTTACTTATGAAACCGATTTACGTGTTAACAGGTCTTATTTTATTTATAAGAAGCTTGTAAGTTTAGAACGAAGTCGTTTTACAAACTGACGAACATATTATGTTATTAACGAGCTTTTAAGTTGAAAACGAAATCATTTTATGATTTAGTAAACTTATTATGTTCATACGAAGCATTCGAGTTAGAAAATAAGTCGTTTTACGATTTGGTAAACGTGTTACGTTTATAAGAAACCCTTAAGTTTAAAGTAAAGTCGTTTTAAGTATTAACCAACTTATTGCCC
>JAKOGI010001100.1:57500-62500 GCA_029747015.1 Carnegiea gigantea
AACAACTTACAACCATTATCATTATCTTTTTTTTTTGATTAATTTAGATTAACTGATTACCAACTAAATTTATTGAACACATTTTTCATAATAGCTTGGCTAATGAGTTGTATGTTGATAGTAACAACTTACAACCATTGTTAGATAATTACTAGTTTTTAGACTTGTGCTATGCACGAGCTTATTTATAATCGTAGTTAAAATAACATTTAGAAAATTGCACGTTTTATTGTTAGCTGGATTGTTAATTTTTTCATCCAAAAAAACCTCTGATCTAAGGGTCTGATGGAGTGCATTGTCCTCAAAACATTCAAAATAATGCATTTGAAAATGTTTGAAACTTGTATAAACTATGAGGCTCTAGAACCCTTGTCCAAAACATGAATACATTATTCATGTGTGGATGAACATCAAGTAAGCGCTTCTCTTTGTTGATTGCAGATTGCTTATGGCCTCAAATGCACAATGTTTCTCACCTACATGGCTTCGTGAGAATACTTTAGTTGTTTGTTTTTATATTATATGTCCATTTAGTATTTATAATTAATTTAAAATTAAATTTAAATGTTACTATTACTATGAATATATATTTTGTGTCTTTTCAGCGTCTCTAATTTGTTTGAAATCAAATGTAAATGTCACTATTACCATGCACCTTATAACATAACTATTTATGTTCCTTCATATATAATGTTTTTTAGCTTTGAACTTCTAGGAAGAATAACTGTGACAATTTGCACATTCTTTGTTACATTAATTAGCATCAATAGGATTAAGTCGATTAGAAAAGTCAGCCCAAATTGAATTTGTATTTAAAATTAATCAACTTAGTTTAAGTTTTTAATTAAAATTATTTAGATCTGTAGCTATTTTATCGTCAATTAAAATACTGCTTTTAATCTGTGACATATAATTTGATTGATAATTTGTAATGTACAATTCACTGAACAACTTTAGTTGATAATTATATTTTATTAATGTTCATGAGTATTATTAGTATCTTCATGGGCAATTAGATGTAATGAATGTAATGAATGTAGGATCTTAAAAAGAAAAAACAAAGATGTAATGAGTGTATTGTCGTTTGCTTATGTGATGCCTATATTCATTTGTTAAAATTATTGAGAAAAGGATGGCACACATGAATGATATATAAAGGAGTTAAAACAAGCTTTAAATACCCAAAACTAAAAACCACATTTTAAATGCTAATAAATACATGCTTTCAACGCAACTCTAAAACATACAAACACATATATATACGTGTGTGTGTGTTTACACACACACATATATAAAGGAGTTAAAACAAGCTTTAAATACCTAAAACTAAAAACCACATTTTAAATGCTAATAAATACATGTTTTCAACGCAACTCTAAAACATACAAATACATATATATACGTGTGTGTGTGTGTCTACACACACACACATACACACACACACACACACACACACACACATATATATATACATACATACATACATATATATGTATATCTCAATAAATATATGTTTAGAGGGATATAACAAATATAAATTACGTGCCTACAAAGATAGTGATTGTTCTGTCTATTTTAGTAAAAGATCTTTATTTTTGGAATTCATGTGGAAAAAATCTAAGAATCTTTCATGAGTAAGGATAGGTGGCAATAGCATAATGAGCCATAATGAAGCCTAGAAGGATTATCCCTGGAACCAGGAGGAGTCAAATGTATTATACTAGTGTTATGGGCTGCTGATCAACCCTCTCATGATATGATTATTAGAAATAATTTTCAAAGACTATATTTTTCATATACATAAACCACAAATTGAACAATATTTATAATTAATGGTCACTTAATTCCAATTGAAAAATTAACTAAGGCTTACACTCATCAAAAGATTGAGTTTACATGTAGCCAGCATGGTGAGAAGGTAATATCTGCACAACGTGAAATAGCATTCATAATATCACTACTTGAGTTATCCATTAAAGATTATATTATTGAAGAACAAGAGCAATAATTGTGCAAAAAAACTCTACTTTGATGACCTACTAAAATTTGGGATAAAGATAAGACATTTGCAAAAATCACGTTGTTAAATCCCAAACACTATTATCCAAGTCAAACAAATAGTGTATACGCACCAGGATATCCAAGAATTTGATAAACAAATCAAAGAACTTTTGGATAAAGGGATAATAAGGAACAGTAAGAGTCCTCACACTAGTTCTACTTTTATAGTAAGAAATTATGCTGAAGAGGAAAGAGGAAAAGCTAGAATGGTAATCAATTATAAAAATCTTAATGGTAATACTATATTTAATGGTTATTATGTTCCAAACAAAACAGTTCTTTTCAATAGGATTCAAGGAACCTCTTGGTCCTAAAAAATGGATTGCAAAAGCAGATACTGGCAGATAAATATGGACGAAGGATGCATTCCTTTAACGGCTTTTAGTGGCTTTCAAAGACATTATGAGTGGATAGTAATGCCATTTGGTCTTAAAAATACACCTCAAATATTCCAAAGAAGAATGAATAACATCTTCAAATATCTTAATCATTGTTGTCTAGTTTATATTGATTATATCTTTATCTTTTCTAAGATCATAGAACAGCATAAAGATGGCATCCTAGCTGTCACCCAAAGAAGCATTGACCATGTTATTATTCTTGATAAGAACAAGTGCATTTATGCTGAACAAAAAATCTAGTTTTTAGGTCTAGAAATAAAAGCTGGGCAAATCATCCTGTATTTGCATATTCTAGAAAAAATAGAAAATTTTCCTGAAAAGATTGAAGATAGAAAGCAATTAGAAAGGTTTTTTGGACATCTTAGCTATGTTTCAGATTTCATCAAAGATCTAGCCAAATTGAGAAGATCATTGCAGCAGAAACTCAAGAAGGAAGTAAGTTGGACGTGGACCCCTAGTGATTCAAAGATTGTTCAAAATTCAAAAAGATGTGCAAAAATCTTCCTATTCTTAATTTTCCTAATGAAGGAGTGATTTAATTCTTGAGACAGATGCTAGCAATGAGCATTGGAGTGCAGTACTCAAAATTAAAGAATGAGAAAAACTCTACAAGCATTGTAATAGAAGTTTTAATAAAGTAGAATACAACTATCCCATGATGGAAAAAGAAATCCTTACAACCATAAGAGGAATTGCAGAGTTCTTAAGCTTTTTAGTCCCAAAACTCTTTCTTATTCGATCTAATTGCAAAGGCATACTCGATTTTATGAAAATAATTTATCAAACAAGCAAGTGCAAGGGAGACTTTTGCATTGGCAATTATGACTTAAGCAGTTTTCTTTTCTATTGAATACATACAGGGATCAAAGAATTCTCTGGTAGATAGCTTAACTTGTGAACTCACCAATGGTGATCATCAGAGTAGTACTCCTACCGAAAAATGAGGAGATTCAAAATAAAATGTCATTACTACTAGAGCGGGTTTCTCTTTCTAGTAGAATCCTCACGGATATTTTAGAATTTTATACAAAAAGTAGATCACACTTTAGTCTGCTGTCTTCTGCTTCTTTAACAATACAAAGATTAGCCTTTTAAAGTTACAAATGCCTAAGGTGTCCTTATAATATTCCAAAAAAATAAGTTTCCATGTTGAAGAAAAATGGTTCAGTGGTATGCAGCCAGCATCGGCTACTACCAAAATTATTCTTATGATATTTAGGAGTCATAGAGCACTATGATCTTTTTTCCTAACAAATCTGGAGCTGCTGTTGTTAGTCTCCTAGCAAATTCTATCTCTCCAAATGACCCCATTATAAAAGCCTGAGAATATAGAATGGTAGTTTAGCTCATGGAATCCCAAATTCGAAGTATCCATTCTTCTCAAAATTAACTAAGTTTCAACAGTGCATATTTGAAAGGATCCATTGGATTCTCACATCTCTTTATGAACCAATAAAAGTTCTATACACTAGAAGCTTGTATGTTGAAGTGCATTGCATAATAATTGAATATGAAAATGAAAAAGCCAAACAGCCCATTATCTTATTCAATTAATTGATTTAGACGATCCTAATTATTAATAATAAGAATGGTTTCCAAAACATTAAGAATTAGTTAGTGATCCTACTTTAGCAAGATTCATTTGCAACATTTATCATCAAATGTGGGCATTAATTGAACAAGGAAAAATACTATTCCATTACGGGAACACTACTTTCATCTATCGTGATGAATTCAGCAAATATATAAAAGTAGAAAGAGTTGCTTCAGAAGATGTCTTTGATTATCTTTTTTATGTTGGAGCTAAAAAATTCTTATTAGAAAAAGAAAAAAATATCTTCATGAATTATTTGAAAGATGAGATCCAGAACATCTTCAATTTGATGAAGGTTTCAACGATTATCTAGATAATGATGGACTGAAAAATATTATTAGAGAAGAAGGCAGGCAAAATCTCAATATGGATGACTAGTCTTGTCAGCAATTAAAGGCTCTGAAAAGTGGTTGTACCATTATTATTCTATTTTATTAAGTGTCAAGTCAGTAAAATAATGTTATCTACTATAGCTATGTGAGGACAATTGTAGTCATGTGAAAATATCATTGTGTATTGTAGCCATTAGGGCATCATATGTAGTCAAACTCCTCTATAAAAGGAGAGGCTGAGCACTGAGGAAGGAAACGGTCATTTGAGCATATTTGAGTAAAAGAGAAGTCGGGATTTTCTGTTTCTTTATGAGTAAGCATCTCCGATGATCTTAGTAGCTTAAATCTCTCTTTAATCTTTCTACTATAATAGTTTCACTTTCAAGCTTTCAAGAAAGGAAGTTTCCCAGTACGGAACGCTATTTAATCAAACCTTATGTCTTAAATATTATGATTTCTTTATTAAAATCTCACTATCCTGAAAAATATAAAAAACTTGATTAGTGACTACGGTCCAAGTTAGGAAACAAAGGAAGAAATGGTTAAGATTAACTATGTAAACTGGAAGCTAGAAGAACGCTGGGGCCCAACACCGAATAAGTTCAGATAATG
>JAKOGI010001100.1:72500-195000 GCA_029747015.1 Carnegiea gigantea
ATGTATCTAATTTTCTGGCAATCCCTGTGGTATTGCTATCATCTACTTATTTTGATTTTATAAAATAAGATGATATTTATATTAAATTATAATTCATATTACAACTATATCCAACATGCAATTTTTTCTTAAGAAAACTAAAATACATTGCGTTTTCACGTATAGCAAAGTATGTGGAAATTTATGAGCAACACTTAGTTTGTCTAGCTAGCATAAAAGTCCCAAAGGCAATTAAAACTATTTAGAAGACAATTTTTTAGTAAAGTTATAAGGGTTTTGATCTCCCAGTACTCTTCTTCCTTCATGTTTATTGCACACACAGTTTGTGCTCCTTCACATGCTTACACCGATCTTATAAGTCCATTATTTATCATTTACCACGAAGAAAAATGGTAAAGGAGTAATATAACATAGAAGGTGATCCTCTCAATACCATAAAGTAACCCCTCGCTATAATGAATACTACAATTTTTGGGGGACTTTTGTTGTGCTCTACATTTAGGGGAGAAGATGATCTTCTCACTTTCATAACCTCATTTTTCATATTCAATCCGCTTAATTTATCCAGTCAATGCTCTATTTTAATTGAAGCTTTTGATTTTCTTGAGATTTTACTGAGAAGATGCATAGTAAGCTCAATGTGTACATGCCATGCCAAGTCATCATTTTTCGGCTAATAATAGACATGTGTCAATCAGTGATGCTGTGCAAAGGCCTCCATTATTTTCAAATGCAAAAGTTAAGAAATTAAATTTTCTATTAAAACAATTATAATTTGAAAAAAAAAAGATATAAAAAGTAGTTAAAATTTATTGTGCAGCTATTAAAATATTATTTATTAAATTCTGTGTTTGTGTTAGACTTTGTGATTTTGATCACAAAAAAATAAGGTTGTGGATTTAGTGAATTACAAAGATAATTTTTCAATAAAAAATATAGTGTATAACTATAATGTTAGCAAATTAAATTATTAACCATTAATTCTTTTTTTATGGGGGCGTGGAGTTAACCATTAATTCTAATGTTATCCATTAGAGCATCTAAACAATCAATTAAACCAACAATATTCATTTATTATACTAAAATCAAGAGACATACAAGATATACCACTAATATTAAAAATAAAGTGAAAAAAAGCATTTGATAAACAACATAACATGGCTTATAAAGATAGTAGAAAGAGGGAGGGGGAGGCTCCAAATGAAATTGAACAAATAAACGAAGCCGACCTAAGTTTTTTAACAAAGTAATAGGGTTTGATTATTACGACCTATTCTTTTCGTTGGAAAATCTGAGTTGGTAAATGGGTGAAGTTAGTTGAGATTGGTAGAAGTAGATTAAAGTAGGTCAAAATGGGTATTTCTTTTGTTAAAGTTGGTTGAAGTGAGTTGAAGTTGATTGAATTGGGTTGAATTTTTTTTATATGATAGGTAGAGTTAGTTAAAATAGTAAAAAGTGGGTTAAAGTTGGTATTTTTTATTGAAAATGGTAAAATGAATTGAAGTTAGTTGAGGTTGGTAAATTGGGATTTACCAATGAAAAGAACAAGGCCTATTACTGATTAGTCATCAAGAGGAAGCATAGGAGAATTAAACACTTAATAGAAAAACAGAGTGCCAATCGTAAATGAAAATCATTGATTGAAACTAAATTTAAATCATAAATACATTAAACAATATTTGCTAATGTTTTTATCGGGAGGACCATACAACTATTATGTAATATTTAAGATAGTGTAAAATTCTAGAAACAAAATATCAATAATTAAGAAAGAAAGGTCTATACTAAATCTATCATTGGGTGATGAGGGGTGGGGTTTGACACCTTTTTTTTGTTTTGGGTGATGGACATCGAATTTCATTTGTCAATCTATATTGGATACATCTTAATGGAGGAAGCTCTCAAGCCAGAGAGGTGGATTACCTTCCTAAACTTAAAATTTGTACAGTTTTTAGATCTCATCTACATATTCTATGAGCAACATGATTTGCTATTTCCTTACCAAAGAAAACTGAATTGCATGACCTTTCTCCTTCATCATCAAACATATTGAGCAATTTAAGATTGCAAACATTCCTCACATTACATATTCGATAGCTTGAATGACCAGGAGTGGGGCTCGACACATGATGCTCAGGCGGAGATTTTAATTCTTCTCTTTTTACCGTGATATCTCTCACTCCTAACTTGATTATAACATATAACATTAATTCCTTAAATTATTTTGTAAGATTAGAAGGAAACATGTAGTGAAGATTAAGAGTGATTAATATTGAGTATTTATAGAGATGTAGTAAATGGCTTTCCAGATCACATATCTATGGAGAAACTAAGAAAGACAGTAGCGAAAAACTCTCTTTGAATTCCAAATGCTTGAAATTATTAAATTTTTATATCAATTGGGCAATTAATAAAGAGTCATGCATATAAACTCAAGTTCCATCCCAAAACCAATTGGCAAAGGGTGGAGTAACTCACAAGCTTATACATGCTCAAACCCTTCAATTTTATCAATGTGAGACGATACCCACTTTCATACTCCAACACGCCCTCTCACGTGTGGCTACTAACAAGGTCCAATATGTGCACATAGTTTTAATCAAATGCGGATGATGTCAAATCAAGATCGAGCACCTGCTCCGATACCATGTTAAATTTTTATATCAACTGGGCTTTTAAACAAACAAGTCATGTACATAAGCTCAAATGAGGTTCTACCCCAAAACCAATTGGCAGGGTGGAGTAACTCATAAGCTTATGTACATACTCAAGCCCTTTAATTTCATCAAGGTGGGACAATACCACTTTCATACTCCAACAGAAATTCTTTTTAGATGTACAATTAATTGGGTTAATAATTTCGGTATTTTAAAAATCAACATGATCTCCACCTAAGCATCATGTGTTAAATTCCACGTTCAAAACCCAACAATAAGTACATGAAAAACCCAAAGACCAACGATAAGTACATACAAAACCCAAAGATAAGCGCATATATATATATATATATATATATATATATATATATATATATATATATATATATATATGATCTGCTATCCTAATGGTTAGTTAATTTTGTCCAAAGGAATTTGGAATGTTAAAATTAAATTAAAATATGTTACACAAATTCTTAGATGAGGCCGTCTTATATAAGAGTTATTATAAGATAAACTCTATCATGGTGACTTTTCTCGAGGTGTCGCAGTGTAAAACCCCGGAAAATCAAATTGGGAGATCTTGTGACGTGGATCGACCCTCGTAATTCAAATCGTTCTAAACCTCTTTTGCCATGAGTTGTATCTTTTAAATTTTCCTTTAAAAAATTGATTTATTTTTCATCTAGGGTATTTTTGTTTTCCTCGATTTAAATACTTGCGTATTATGCTTCCCAACTCAATTAATTACTCCTTTCATTTATTTTTCCCTTCTATCTATTTTATTTTGAAATCGAATTTTTTCCCTCCTAAATCCATCCAAATCAAACCCTAGAATGTGTTTTATTTCCTTCCTCCTTTTTTATTTTCAGTCCATTCCTTTTTCCTTTTTCCTTTTCTCTTTCCTTTTTTTTCTTTTCCCCTCCCCCACTACCCGGTTGCCGCCCCTAAACCCTAACTGTGCCCTACTCTCCCCCTCCCTTCACTCACACCTTCTCTCTTTCTTTGTCTTCCTCTCATTCTCTCTCTTCCTCTTGTGCTCCCTCCCTCTCTCTCTCTCGTTCTAACTCTTTGGTCTCTCTCTCTGCCTCCCTCTCACAGCTGTGCCTCGCCGGCCACCACCGGACCACCGCCAGCTGCCCACACCCCTCTTCTTTGGTGGTAAGTGGGGTGCATCCCATGCACCCCATGCATGAGTATCTCAAACCTTTTGAAGTTTTTTAAAAAAATATCATGGTTATGCGAATTTCGAAGTGGAAAGCATTAAACTTCATTCTTCTTATATTTGTTTTCATATTTAAAGTACAAAGGGTTCGACACTCAAATCGCTTCTCTCCCAAATTTACATCAAGGTGAGTGTGCAACATTTTTGTTTTATTCTTGTTATCAAATTTTAGGCTTTTCCTTGACTTAGGCCACTTGGGTGATGGGGAAGGGTCATTGGATTCATGTGGGGTTGACAAGAGTATTAACAACGTGATTATGCAGGTGAAAGGAGTGGGACTCTGGTTTGAAATTGATAAAAACATGCCACTGGGTGAGGGTAGAAAATTATGCATATTTAAAAATTCATTCCTGTTAATCTACCGGCCTAAAAATTATGAAAATTGGAGGGTAGATGGATCAAGGCGTCCTCTACTCTACCCTTTTTGAATCACGAAATTTTGACTTGTGTGGAGGGGGTTATAGCCCGTTTACCAGAGACTATCAAAACCAGGTCAGTTAGGGATAATTGGCATGTTTTGAGATTTTTAACTTAGTTACAGCAGGAATTAGTAAGAACACCAAATACGAAAGCTGTAATAGACAAGCACATCTTTCTGGATTGGGCAAGAAGTCAAATTTCAGAGGTCAGGTGTTAAAGTCATAGGATTGGGAAGTCGAGTTCGGGATTGGGGCAGAACCTGCCAATCTGGAAATAAGGTTGCATTAACGTTAACTTTAGAAATTTACCTACGGCAAGTCTGGGTGCCTAAAATTGTGAAACTTTCAGGGTGGATGTGTCGGGACGGACCGCATAACCTCATTTTTAAATCGAGCGATTTGCGTTAACGTGGCCCAAGTTATGGTCAATTCACCATGGACTATCCAGGCCAAGATAGTCAGTAACACCGCTAAAAGACCTAAGGAAACGGCCTAGTTTTAGCTAGAAACGGGCGAAATCCTGAACATGACAATTATAGAGGACAGGCCAACTTTCCGTATTGGGCTAGAAATTGGAATTTGATATTGGGGACAGAAGTTACGGGTTCTGGAAGGGGACCCAGATTCTGGTCGAATATGGGTTCCTGGTTGGGCTTCAGATTAGGGGCCCTAAAAGTAAGAGAAAATTTTAGGAAAATTTTGGAAGTAAGGCTAGGGCTAGGGGGTGTAGTTATTTGAGTTTGAACTGAGTGTGGTCTATATGTTGGCCCAGGTGCAGAGCAGTAGGTTCAAGTTAGTAACCGAGCCTGAACTTGTACGGTATCCAGGTAACAATCGTGCCCTAACTCTTCCCCGAGTTGTTTGAAACCGTGCATACTTGAATATGGTAAGAATTGTCCTATTTACTGTTTGAATGAAATTACAGTATGAGTTTATTGAATGTGGCTGCATAGCAGTGTCTGAATGAATCATACGTTAAGGAATTGAGACTTGGTAATGTCATATTGGGAGTATAATATTATTTGATGTGTTGATGTCCTAGGGGAGATGGGTTGAGACTGAATGAACCTTCATGCTAAATCGAGCTATAATAAAGAGAAAGGTAACAGTATCTATAAAGGCTGAGTTAGATGAGATTTAATCTGACTGTGTTGTTTGAAGGCCATTAGCCTTCCCCGGGAAACTAGTGCATGCAGGTGAGCGGCCACGTGCCCTACCGGGACATGGGCCAGGTTAGCGGTAACCATCCCTGATGATGGTAGGCCATGAAAGGGTTAAGCGGTAACCACTATAGTAAGCGGTAGGCCAGGCATCGAGTTATGCAGCTGCGTTGAAGCCAAGCACAGGCCATGGGACCGAGTGGGGTCGCTCACCTTAAATCTGACTGTTGTGATCTAGATTATTGAATATAAATGTTCATCACTGAAATCTGGTAACCCAGGGAGCGTATATTAATGAGAAGTGTGTCCTGGGAGTCTTGCTGTTTCCCCCTACCCCTTCTAAATTGTTTTCAAAATGAATTTGTGAGCGTAGTTGACTGTTAGGGGTGATTGTTTACTGAGTTTATCTCACTTTTATAAAATGTTTTGTTTTCAAGTGATTTAATTGTGCATGGGACTGGGGAACCGAAAATAAAGCGAGGTCCTAATGCTTAAATGGAAGAAGATGCATGTTTAATAGTTTTTCTTTGAATAAAGACACTATAACAGCTGTTTAAAATTAATTGTGACATCAAAGTTAAACCCTTTTGGTAAAGTTGAAATGTTATTCAGGAGTATTATATTAATTGTTCTTGATGTCCGGCCTGGTATTTCCAAGAAGGAAATACGGCGGCAAGACCCTAATTCAAGTTCCGCTGCCACGTAAGATAAGGATTAGCAATAAAGAATTTAAATTAGAAAGCCAGGGTGTTACAAAGTGGTATTAGAGCTCAGGTTAACTGACCTGGAGGCTCGTCTAAAAGACTGTAAAAAGTTAAGAACTAAAACTGGTAGATTTAAGAACCGTTGGAGAGTGAGTGTAGATTTAAATGAATGCATGATTATGGTTTGGATGCATACCTTATATGTACTTACTTTGCATAGGAATGGAGGGTACCCAGCACTGTGGTTGCGTAGGAGGTCCATGTTTGCATGAGCAATTAGCTAAGAAACCGGGTCAGGGGGTGTGGGACAACATTTCACATGTGAGGTGGGTGTTAGCCAGGTACCTGGAGGATGTACCCCAGAGTTGTTTGAGGATTGAGGAGTTGCTGACCTTGAAGGGAGACCCTGAGTGGCACTGCCGAGTTGACGAGCTACACCCCTGGGCTCGTGATCACCGGCCGTGGGGGAAGTGCTGTTGGTGTGATATCTTTCTGGATTGGACAAGAAGTCAAATTTCAGAGGTCAGGTGTTAAAGTCATGGGGTTGGGAAGTCGAGTTCGGGATTGGGGCAGAACCTGCCAATCTGGAAATAAGGTTGCATTAACGTTAACTTTAGAAATTTACCTAGGGCAAGTCTGGATGCCTAAAATTGTGAAACTTTTAGGGTGGATGTGTCGGGACGGACCGCATAACCTCATTTTTTAAATCGAGCGATTTGCGTTAGCGTGGCCCAAGTGATGGTCAATTTACCATGGACTATCCAGGCCAAGATAGTCAGTGATACCGCTAAAAGAACTAAGGAAACGGCCTAGTTTTAGCTAGAAACGGGCGAAATCCTGAACATGACAATTATAGAGGACGGGCCAACTTTCCGTATTGGGCTAGAAATTGGAATTTGATATTGGGGACAGAAGTTACGGGTTCTGGAAGGACCCAGATTCTTGTCGAATATGGGTTCCTGGTTGGGCTTCAGATTTGGGGCCCTAAAAGTAAGAGAAAATTTTAGGAAAATTTTGGAAGTAACGCCAGGGCTAGGGGGTGTAGTTATTTGAGTTTGAACTGAGTGTGGTCTATATGTTGGCCCAGGTGCACAGCAGCAGGTTCAAGTTAGTAACCGAGCCTGAACTTATACGATATCCAGGTAACAATCGTGCCCTAACTCTTCCCTGAGTTGTTTGAAATCGTGCATACTTGAATATGGTAAGAATTACCCTATTTACTGTTTGAATGAAATTACAGTACGAGTTTATTGAATGTGGCTGCATAGCAGTGTCTGAATGAATCATACATTAAGGAATTGAGACTTGGTAATGTCATGTTGGGAGTACAATATTATTTGATGTGTTGATGTCCTAGGGGAGATGGGTTGAGACTGAATGAACCTTCATGCTAAATCGAGCTATAATAAAGAGAAAGGCAACAGTATCTATAAAGGCTGAGTTAGATGAGATTTAATCTGACTGTGTTGTTTGAAGGCCATTAGCCTTCCCCAGGAAACTAGTGCATGCAGGTGAGCAGCCACGTGCCCTACCGGAACATGGGCTAGGTTAGCGGTAAACATCCCTGATGATGGTAGGCCAGGAAAGGGTTAAGCGGTAACCGCCATAGTAAGCGGTAGGCCAGGCATCGAGTTATGCAGCTGCGTTGAAGCCAAGCACAGGCCATGGGACCGAGTGGGGTCGCTCACCTTAAATCTGACTGTTGTGATCTGGATTATTGAATATAAATGTTCATCACTGAAATCTGGTAACCCGGGGAGCTTATATTAATGAGAAGTGTATCCTGGGAGTCTTGCTGTTTCCCCCTACCCCTTCTAAATTGTTTTCAAAATGAATTTATGAGCGTAATTGACTGTTAGGGGTGGTTGTTTACTGAGTTTATCTCACTTTTATAAAATGTTTTGTTTTCAGGTGATTTAATTGTGCATGGGACTGGGGAACTGAAAATAGAGCGAGGTCCTGACGCTTAAATGGAAGAAGATGCAAGTTTAATAGTTTTTCTTTGAACAAAGACACTATAACAGCTGTTTAAAATTAATTGTGACATCAAAGTTGAACCCTTTTGTTAAAGTTGAAATGTTATTCAGGAGTATTATATTAATTATTCTTGATGTCCAGCCTGGTATTTCCAAGAAGGAAATACGACGGTAAGACCCTAATTCAAGTTCCGCTGCCACGTAAGATAAGGATTAGCAATAAAGAATTTAAATTAGAAACCCGGGGTGTTACAAAGTGGTATTAGAGCTCAGGTTAACTGACCTGGAGGCTCTCCTAAAAGACTGTAAAAAGTTAAGAACTAAAACTGGTAGATTTAAGAACCGTTGGAGAGTGAGTGTAGATTTAAATGAATGCATGATTATGGTTTGGATGCATACCTTATATGTACTTACTTTGCATAGGAATGGAGGGTACCCAGCACTGTGGTTGCGTAGGAGGTCCATGTTTGCATGAGCAATTAGCTAAGAAACCGGGTCAGGGGGTGTGGGACAACATTTCACATGTGAGGTGGGTGTTAGCCAGGTACCTGGAGGATGTACCCCAGAGTTGTTTGAGGATTGAGGAGTTGCTGACCTTGAAGGGAGACCCTGAGTGGCACTGCCGAGTTGACGAGCTACACCCCTGGGCTCGTGATCATCGACCGTGGGGGAAGTGCTGTTGGTGTGACTTAGAGCCCATGGGGATGAGTGTAGTCGACCTAATAAACTACTTGAGACTAGAGGGATCCCATGACCTAGAGCGTATTCCTACAGCTAGTGAGGAGGATGCCCCACCCCTGGGAGACGAGCTTTCGAATGAGGAGGGAGACTTTAAGGAAGAAGGAGATGACCCTACTGAGGTGAGTCCAATGGAGGAGGCGGACCCTGAGGAAGACCCTAGTGAGAGGGAACCCATGGAAAAGGAGGATCCCGAGGAGGACCCTAAGGAGGATCCTGAGGAAGACCCTAGTGACCCATGGAGGAGGAGGATCCCGAGGGGACCCTAAGGAGGGCTCGAGTGAGGGGGAATGAATGGAGGAGGAGGATCCTAAGGAGGACCCCAAGGAAGATTCTGAGGTGAGTGAGGGTCAGCTGATGGGAAGTGAAGACCTCGACGGAGACTTTAGTGAGTGCGAGACAGAGCATATCGAGAAGGAGAACCCCGAGGGGGATCAAGAAGAAGAAAGGAGGGAGTTCATTGAGCAAGATGACCAAACCAGAGGACCAGAAAGCTTGTGCGAGGAGATAGATTCTGTGGAGAAGAGGGGCGAGTTTGAGACCAGGATGACCCGGTGAAAGCGGGGCAAATGTTGTCAGATGTATACGGGTACCTGTCTACTGGACGCCCCTGACCAGTAGAAGCTCATAGCATTCAGGAAGCTTTGTTTTTGTTTTCTTTTTCTCTAAGGCAATATTGTTAGTTAACTTTCTGATTTTGTTATCAAGCCACTGTGGCTAATAAGGTTATAAACTGTGATGTAATGAAAAGTATTAGTGTGGAGCACTTATGATATTGAAATTCCTTTATGCAATAAAATTCCCTCGAATTATCTGAATACCAGCGTTCTTTGTTGTGAAAGTTGTGAACCATGTGAACATGATGCCTGTATGATGTGAAATGTATGAGCATGTGACGTAGTGATTGTGCCACATGGATGTGGTGAAGTGCTGAAACCGAACAACTGTCAAATGTTGTATGATGCACTTGCATGTACTGTGTTATTGAACCCTAGTAGTATGTAAGAAATGAACTATTAGAAAGGGAACTAAACCCAACTTATTTTCCGAACAGGATGGCAAAAAACAACAACGAATCTCACACCGGATCTCACCATGCTATAAGAGTCCCTGTGAATCAGGAAGTTAACATGTCGACCCTCCGGGAACGGCTGGAGACCCTACACCCTCGGAACGGGAATGGGTCTCGTAGTCAGGTAGACGAGACTAATTCGCCTGTTAGAGCGGACCTTACCAACCTGCTACTATTGGAGCTATTACAGAAGCAAGGGGAGCAGTTGCGGCTTCAAAATGAACAACTGCAAAAGCTAATGGAGGTTCGGGAGAAGAGGGCTGAAGAAGATAATTCTTATATGTTTAAGAGATTCGCTAGCCACCACTTGCCCATGTATGATGGCACCCCCGACCCCAAGACCTTTGAGGACTGGATTACGGCCATGGAGAAACTGTTCGACGTACTCCAATGCCCCGAGGAGTGGAAAGTGGGGTTCGCTGTATTTTACCTAAAGGATAAGGCCGACCTATGGTGGGCCACAGTGAGGGAGAGACAATATGGGCCTGGGTTTGGTTGGAATAAGTTCAAGGAAATGATTAAGGATCATTTCTACCCCATCTCCCCGCAAAAGGCTAAGGAGGGAGAGTTCATGCAACTTTAACAGGGGAGCATGAGCGTACTTGAGTACGCCTCGAAATTTATGGAGCTCTCGCAATTTACCCAGCCTTTGTAGCTGACGAAAGGCTGAAGATGAATCGGTTTGAGGCCGGGCTGAACCCCACCATTACGGAGAGGATATCGGTACGTCACTACACCTCTTACGTTGACCTACATGACACAGCGGTCAACGTAGAAAGAGCGATGAAGGAGCGAAGTAACTACTTCAACAAGTAACGGGGAACTAAGAGAAAGGGGGATAACCGAGGCAACTTTCCACCGTAGGAGCAATACCATCGACTTGCCGGAAATAAGTACTCAAACTATACTCGTGGAGGCCAACACCCCAACACAAGGCCTAAGGTAACCTGCAACGCCTATGGGAAGTTGCGGTATTATGCTAGGGAGTGTCGATCGACCAAGAGGTGTTTTCGCTGCGGAAGCGCTTAACACCAAGTTCGGGACTGCCGACTTCCCTTACCTCCTACCGGCCAAGGACAAGGACAAAGTCAGGGACACGGATAAGGACAGCAACCCCAGCAACCATACCAGAATCGGGGTGGGCAGGTGGCCAACCCTAACCAGCAGAACCGGGCACCTCAGCAAGCCCAAGCCCCGAGCTCCCAACCAACCACCCCAGAACTATGGGGGTAGAGTCTATGTGATGCGTAAGGAGGAAGCAGAAGATGCTCCCAATATTGTGACGGGTACTTTCTCTATCCGAACTCAACCGGTAGATGTTTTATTTGATTCGGGTGCCACACACTCCTTTATTTCTATTAAACTAGTTGAGTCATTAGGACTAGCTCCTACCCGTAAATCTTCATTGCTGTCTGTGATTCTCCCTGATGGAAAGACTGTGACATGTGAGGAGCTATACGAGGACTGCCCTCTTAGAATGTATGAGTATGAATTCCTGGCAGACTTATATAGATTTGAGCTGACAGACTTTGGGGTTATCTGCGGAATGGACTGGTTAGCAAAACATCAGGCTCAAATAGACTGTCTAAGACGAAAAATCACCCTAAGGGGACCCAATGGAGAAAAGGTCGTGCATAAGGGCCTGAGACCGAGAACGGGAGTGAAATTAATTTCTGTGATGCAAGCCTACAAGTTGTTAGGTCAAGAATACGAGGGATTCCTATGTAACATAGAGAAAACCGAGGGTGCAGGACCCTCCCTTGAAGACATTCCAATAGTGAGGGAATTTTCAAATGTGTTCCCGGATGAGATTTTCGGTATGCCACCCCTTAGAGAGGTGGAGTTCTGTATCGACTTAGCCCCTGGAGCAACACCTATCTCTAGGGTACCCTATCAGATGGCACCGACAGAACTTAAGGAATTAAAGGCACAGTTGGAGGAACTCTTGGAGAAGGGGTATATCCGACCTAGTACATCCCAATGGGGGAGCCCCGGGGTTGTTTGTAAAGAAGAAGGATGGGACCCTAAGGTTGTATATAGACTACCGAGAACTGAATAAGATAACGGCCAAGAACTGTTACCCTCTGCCTAGGATAGATGACCTTTTTGATCAGCTACGAGGTGCGGGGATATTTTCCAAAATAGACCTTCGTTCGGGGTACCATAAACTTCGAATCAAGGATGAGGATATACCCAAGACCGCCTTCCGTACCCCGTACGGACACTATGAATTGGTGGTGATGCCATTTGGCCTCACCAATGCCCCGGCAGCAATTATGGATCTCATGAACAGGGTCCTCAAACCCTATTTGGATCAATTTATGGTGGTCTTTGTAGACGACATCCTAATCTACTGGAGGACCCCAGAGGAGCATACCCACCATCTACGGACAACCCTGGAAGTATTAAGGAGAAATGAGCTATACGCCAAACTTTTAAAGTGTGAGTTTTGGTTGAACAAGATGGCATTTTTAGGACACGTGGTATCCAATGAGGGAGTATCAGTGGACCCCGAAAAGATAGAGGCCGTGACAAACTAGCCCAAATCCAAGAACCTGATGGAAGTAAGGAGTTTCTTGGGTTTGGCAGGATCCTATCGCAGATTTGTCCAAAATTTCTCAAAAATTGCCACCCCACTCACCAACTTAACCAGGAAGGTCACTAAGTATGAATGGATGGAACAGTGTGAGAAAGCATTCTAGGAGCTTAAAAGAGACTGGCGAGTACGCCAATACTGGCCTTACCTACCACTGACAGAGAATTTATGGTATATAGCGATGCCTCTAGGAACGGGCTGGGGTGTGTGCTAATGCAAGAGGATCGCGTCATAGCCTATGCCTCGCAACAACTGAAGACACATGAGCGAAACTACTCGACTCATGACCTGGAATTAGCAGTGTCATGTTTGCACTTAAGATCTGGAGGCATTACCTGTATGGGGTATGCTGTGAAGTTTTCACCGATCACCAGAGCCTGAAATATCTCTTCTCACAAAAGGATCTGAACTTGGGACAGACAAGGTGGTTATAGTTCCTGAAAGATTACGATGTTCATTTCCAGTACCATCCAGGAAAAGCTAATGTAGTAGCAGATACATTGAGTCGCCGACCGTACCCAGCATTGAACTGCTTAATAGCGCTTCCGAATGAGTTATGTGAGGAATTTCAGAAGTTAGAACTTAACGTAATTACCCCGAGGGCCAAAACTATGCTTTACGCCTTGGAAGTGCAGCCGAACCTTGTAGAGGAAATTCGAGTAGGCCAGGCTACGGACCCTCAACTTGAACGGATTAGGGAAGAAATATTGGTGGGCAAAGCATCCGGATTCATAATTCATGAAGATGGCACCATACAATTTCATAACCGAGTGTATGCTCCAGCAGTGGAGGCACTTAAAAGGAAAATCGTAAACGAGGGCCACAATACTTCACACTCGATACACCCTGAGAAAAATAAGTTGTATAAGGACCTAAGGCAGACGTTCTTGTGGAGTAACATGAAACAGGAAGTGGCCGAATATGAGGCAAAGTGCCTAACCTGCCAGCGAGTAAAAATCGAACACCAACGGCCAGTGAGACTTTTACAACCCCGGATGTCCCTAAGTGGAAATAGGACTCAGTGTCTATAGATTTTGTAGTGGGTTTGCCGTTGACCCAATGAAAGAACAATGCGATTTGGGTCATAGTGGATAGACTCATGAAGACAACCCATTTTATAGCTATGAGGAATACTTGGACCCTGGATCAGCTAGCTCGAGCATGCCTAGAGGAGATAGTACGGTTGCACGGGGTACCCAGTTCCATAGTGTCAGATTGGAAGTATTAAGGAGAAATAAGCTATACGCCAAATTTTCAAAGTGTGAGTTTTGGTTGAACAAGATGGCGTTTTTGGGACACGTGGTATCCAATGAGAGAGTATCAGTTGACCCCTAAAAGATAGAGGATGTGACAAACTGGCCCAGATCTAAGAACCCGACGGAAGTAAGGAGTTTCTTGGGTTTTGCAGGGTACTATCGTAGATTTATCCAAAATTTCTCAAAAATTGCCACCCCACTCACTAACTTGACCAGGAAGGTCACTAAGTATGAATGGACGGAACAGTGTGAGGAAGCATTCCAGGGGCTTAAAAGAGACTGGCCAGTGCGTCAATACTGGCCTTACCTACCACTGACAGAGAATTTGTGGTGTATAGCGATGCCTCTAGGAACGGGCTGGGGTGTGTGCTAATACAAGAGGGTCGCATTATAGCCTATGCCTCGCGACAACTGAAGACACATGAGCGAAACTACCTGACTCATGACCTGGAATTAGCAGCTGTTGTGTTTGCGCTTAAGATCTAGAGGCATTACTTGTATGGGGTACGCTGTGAAGTTTTCACCAATCACCAGAGTCTGAAATATCTCTTCTCACAAAAGGATCTGAAATTGAGACAGACAAGGTGGTTAGAGTTCCTAAAAGATTATGATGTTCATTTCCAATACCATCCAAGAAAAGCTAATGTAGTAGCAGATGCATTAAGTCGCCGCCCGTACCCAGCACTGAACTACTTAATAGCGCTTCTGAATGAGTTATGTGAGGAATTTCGGAAGTTAGAATTTAACGTAATTACTCCGACGGCCAAACCTATGCTTTGCGCCTTGGAAGCGCAGCCAACCTTCATAGAGGAAATTCGAGTAGGCCAGGCTACGGACCCTTAACTCAAACGGATTAGGGAAGAAATATTGGTAGGTAAAGCATCCGGATTCGTAATTCATAAAGATGGTACCATACGATTTCATAATCGGGTGTGTGTTCCAGCCGTGGAGGTACTTAAAAAGAAAATCCTTGACGAGGGCCACAATACTCCACACTCGGTACACCCTGGGGAAAATAAGTTGTATAAGGACCTAAGACAGACGTTCTTATAGAGTAACATGAAACAGAAAGCGGCCGAATATGTTGCAAAGTGCCTAACCTGCCAGCAAGTAAAAATCGAACACCAACGGCCAGCGAGACTTTTACAACCCCTGGATGTCCCTGAGTGAAAATGGGACTCGGTGTCTATGAATTTAGTAGTGGATTTACCGTTGACTCAACGAAAGAATAATGTGATTTGGGTCATAGTGGATAGACTCACGAAGACAGCCCATTTTATAGCTATGAGGAATACTTGAATCCTAGATCAACTAGCTCGAGCATACCTCAAGGAGATAGTACGGTTGCACGGGGTACCCAGTTTCATAGTGTCAGAGCAGGACAGCATGTTCCAGTCGGGATTTTAGCAGAAGCTACAAGAAGCATTTGGGATGCTACTGCGTTTTAGTACTGCCTTCCACCCTGCTACGGGTGGACAGACGAAACACACTATTCAAACATTAGAAGATATGCTAAGGGCTTGCGCCTTGGATTTTAAGAGCGTGGGACAAGCAGCTGGCGTTGATTGAGTTCTCTTACAATAACAGTTACCACGCGAGTATTGGCATGGCCCCGTACGAGGCACTGTACGGGAAGAAATGCAGAACACCGCTATGTTGGCAGGAGATTGATGAAGCTGTGACTATTGGGCCGGAGTTAATCCAAGCCACCACAGATAAAATAAGAGTGATCCAAGAGCGAATGAGAGCCGCCCAGAGTCGCCAGAAGAGCTGTGCCGACCAGAGGCGTAGGCCCCTTGAGTTTCAAGTAGGAGATCAGGTATTTTTTCGAATTTCCCCAACCAAGGGAGTTACGAGATTGGGGATGGCAGGAAAGCTCAGTCCGAGGTACATCGAGCCGTACCTCGTCATACAGAGAATTGGGGAAGTAGCTTATCGACTGGAGCTACCGCCCAAACTTCCCAGAGTACATAATATATTCTATGTGTCGCAGTTACGGAAATACATTCCAGATCCCTCACACATAATCGAGCCTGATCCTATATAGCTCTAGGAAGACTTGTCGTACGAGAAACAACCTTTATGGATCCTGGATCGGCGCGAAAAGCACCTCTGTAGGAAGACGGTGCCCCTGATGAAGGTCCTTTGGGCCAATCATGATATGTCTGAGGCCACTTGGGAGCCGGAACAGGAGATACGAGACAAATACCCTCACTTGTTCATATAATCAGGTGCGTGTAAGTTTCGAGGATGAAACCTTTTAAGCAGGGTAGTGTGTAAAACACCGGAAATTCATGTTCATAGTGGCATTGTGTCACAGCTTAGTGAAGTTTCGGGGATGAAACTTTCTTAAGTGGGGTAGTATGTAAAACTCCGGAAAATCAAATTGGGAGATCTTATGATGTAGACCGACCCTTGTAATCCAAGTCGTTCTAAACCTCTTTTGCCATGAGTTGTGTCTTTTAAATTTTTCATTAAAAAACATTTATTTATTTTTCATCTGGGATCTTTTTGTTTTCCTCGAATTAAATACTTGAGTATTTTGTTTCCCAACTCAATTAATTACTCCTTTCATTTATTTTTTCCTCCTATCTATTTTATTTTGAAATCGAATTTTTCCCTCCCAAATCCACCCAAATCAAATCCTAGAATATGTTTTATTTCCTTCCTCCTTTTATTTTCTTTCCTTTCCATTTTCCTTTTCTCTTTCCTTTTTTTTCTTTTCCCCTCCCCACTACCCAGTTGCCCCCTCAAACCCTAATTGTGCCCTACTCTCTCCCTCCCCTCACTCACGCCTTCTCTCTTTCTCTCTCTTCCTCTGATTCTCTCTCTTCCTCTCGTGCTCTCTCCCTCTCTCTCTCGTTGTCACTCTCTTGTCTCTCTTTCCCTCACTCTTCTCTCTCTCTCCCCCTCCCTCTCGCAGCCGTGCCTCGCCGGCCACCACCGGACCACCGCCGGCTGCCCACACCCCTCTCCTTTGGTGGTAAGTGGGGTGCATCCCATGCACCCCATGCATGAGTATTCCAAACCCTCTGAAGTTTTTTTAAAAAATATCATGGTTATGTGAATTTTGAGTGGAAAGCATTAAACTTCATTCTTCTTATATTTGTTTTTAGATTTAAAGCACAAAGGGTTCGACACTCAAATCGCTTCTCTCCTGAATTTACATCAAGGTGAGTGTGTAACGTTTTTCTTGCATTTTTGTTATCAAATTTTAGGTTTTTCCTCGACTTAGGTCACTTGGGTGAGGGGGAAGGGTCATTGGATTCACGTAGGGTTGTTACGAGTATTAATGACGTGATTATGGAGGTGAAAGGAGCGGAACTTGGGTTTGAAATTGATAAAAACGTGTCACTGGGTAAGGGTAGAAAATTATACATATTTAAAAATTCTTTTCTGTTGATCTAATGGCCTAAAAATCATGAAAATTGGAGGGTAGATGGGCCAAAGTGTTCTCTGCACTACGCCTTTTGAATAATGGGATTTCGACTTGTGTGGAAGGGGTTATGGTCTGTTTACTAGAGACTGTCAAAACCAAGTTAGTCAGGGATAGTTGGCATTTTTTGAGATTTTGAACCTAGCTATGGTGAGAATTAGCAAGACCACCAAACATAAAAGTTGTAATAGACAAGCACATCTTTCTGGATTGGGCAGGAAGTCAAATTTTGGAGATCAAGTGTTAAAGTTATGGGGTTGGGAAGTCTAGTTCAGGATTAGGGCAGAACTTGCCAATATAGAAATAAGGCTGCATTAACGTTAACTTTAGAAATATATCTAGGGCAGGTCTGGGTGCCTAACATTGTGAAACTTTTAGGGTAGATGTGTCGGGACAGACCGCATAACCTCGTTTTTGAATCGAGCAATTTGGGTTAGCATGACCCGAGTTATGATTAATTTACTATGGACTATCCAGACCAAGATAGTCAGTGACACCGCTAAAAGAACTAAGGAAACGGCCTAGTTTCAGCTAGAATCAGGCAAAACCTTGAACATGACAATTATAGAGGACGGGCCAAATTTTCCGTACTGGCCTAGAAATTAGAATTTGGATATTGGGGACAGAAGTTATGGGCTCTGGAACGGGATCTAGATTCTGGTCGAATCTGGATTCCTGGGCCCTAAAAGTAAGAGAAAATTTTAGGAAAATTTTGGAAATAAGGCCAGGGCTAAGAAGTGTAGTTATTTGAGTTTGAACTAAGTATGAGCTATATGTTGGCCTAAGTACGGAGCAGTAAGTTCAAGTTAGTAATCAAGCCCGTAACTTGTATGGTATCCAGGTAACAATCGTGCCCTAACCCTTCCCCACGTTGTTTGTAATCGTGCGTGCTTGAATATGGTAAGAACTGCCCTGTTTACTGTTTGAATGAAATTACAGTATGAGTTCATTCAATGTGGCTGCGTAGAAGTGTCTGAATGAGTCATACGTTAAGAAATTGCGACTTGGTAATGTCATGTTGGGAGTACGATATTATTTGATGTGTTGATGTCCTTGGGGAGATGCATTGAGACTGAATGAACCTTCATGCTAAATCGAGCTGTAATAAAGAGAAAAGTAACAGTATCTGTAAAGATTGAGTTGGGTGAGATTTAATCTGACTATGTTGTTTGAAGGCCATTAGTCTTCCCCGAGAAATTAGTACATGCATGTGAGCGGCTACGTGCCCGACCGGAACGTGTGCCAGATTAGCGGTAACCATCCTTGATGATGGTAGGTGTAATAACCCAACCATAACCCATATTTATTTATTCAAATCATCTTTATTTATTTCATTAATCATGTTTATTCATTTACTCATTCATGGTTATTTGTTTAACCAAATCATGTTTATTAAATTCAACTACACTTAATTTATTTATTTAACGAGTTCCATTATGTTATTTAAATTTTCCACCTTCATTTATCATATTTAATCATCCCGGTGCGAAGATATTTCATGTTGGGTACCACTTTGCAACTCAAGTGTCATTTATTGTTAATTTGAGTTTCATTGATTGATTAAATGTCGGGTGAATCGATATTAGGCCTCGGTGAGTAAATTATGCTTTTCTTACCTTCGGTAAACTTTAATTCCGAGTAATATAAAATTTTACCAACATTTCGATTTAAAATTTTCAAGCCCAAACGTAGCTTGTTGGGCCCAAAACAAAAGCCCAAAACTTTACGATCTTTGTTATTTCACTAATTACTCGTTTTAGCACCTAATTTTAATTAGCAAAAAGCTACTTTTGGGGAGGAAAATTTCCAGCCACATATATCTATTACTTGAGGATTTTTCCAGCCACAAAATTCAGCAAAATTATCACACTAATCTCTCCCCATCTCCCTCTCTCTCACGCCAGAACAGGGGCAGCAGCTGCTGCCCCCTTGTGCCACCAGTTTTGGTGGTTCCGGCCACTTTTCCGGTCACCTCCCAGCTGCCCCGAGTTCCCCTTGCTGCTAGCTATCTTGTCCAACCCCTAAAAACACTCAAAACAGCCTCCTCCTCTCTCTATTTCAAGCCTCAAGTAAGGTAAATCAACAACCCTAACTTGTTGTATTTTGAATTTTTGGGTTGTTTTAGTTGTGATTATTGTTTGGATGATCAAATTGATAGTTGTTATGCAATTTTTATTGAGTTTGGAGCTGTTTGGAGTCATGGGTATTGGATCAAGAGCATGCTTTTCATGATTTTGCTTTTGTTAAATGGCCACTGTCGAAAATTCTGGCAATTATAGGATTGGCCAAAAATTCTGAAATTTTTACTGTGTCTTCTCTATATTATTTGGGATTTTCTGGCAAAATTTCATGAAGTTTGGACGAGTAATCAGTGAGTTATGGAATTTTGAAGAAAACTGCCCTGTTTTGGATACGAATTTAGTAATTAGGTATTCATGAAGTTGTTTAGAGTTTGTATATGTATATGAGGCCTTGCATGATCATTTTATATCTGATTGTGGTGATTTGAAATGATTTCAAGTGAGTTTTATATGAAAAAGGAAGAGAAAGTTAAATCAGTGAAGGGCTGGAATTTCAGGAAATTAGGGCTGACTTTGCGATTAAACTGGTAATGATTGGCCCAGTGAAAAATTGTGATTTTTGGTGGGTAAATACCTCAGTGTGTTAGCTTTCAAATGCATCTTGAATCGCCTTAATCCGAGGTCTGTGGAAAAAGTTATAGTTGTTTTACCAAAGCTGCGCAGAATGAGATCAAAACTGAGACACTTGTGTTTTAGTCCCATTTTGGGAATCTTATTGTGAGAATCGTGATTTGTATTGTAAATGAAAGTTTTTGGGGACTTCTTAATCTTTTCATATTGGGGTTTTAAGTCTCCATTTGATGTCTAGAATGAAAATTATGAATTTTTGAAGTAAACTGACCTGTTTGGGTGTAAATTAGGTTATTATTGCAATTTCTATGCAGTGTATACTTGGAGGAAAATTCTGAAAATTGTCCTGAAGACAAATATACAAATTGGGAGTCAGTTTATGAGCTGTGAATCACTTATGGATTTTACAAAGAAAATACCAAGCTTCTATGGAGTTCAATGACTCATTTTGGGGTGGAATTCTTTATCAAGTGGATTTTTGAATGATTATGAGAAGTGGAGAGAGAAACTCATATCAGCACCTTATTTCAGAAAAGGCCATAACCATTCTCTTAATTATCACTATCAAGGCCTTTTCCTCTGTATCATCATTTATCTCATTGTGGACTGGACTATTTTACTTCTATTTACTTCATATTGAATTTCATTACTTTCATCAATTCAGTTTTGCATTACTTTCATCAATTCAGTTTTGAAGTTATATTCAAGTACTCGTTATGTATACCATATAATTACTCAATTTCTGTTACACCTACTTTCACTTACTCAATTATGCAAGTAAGGATCATTTACTGGTTATATATACTTACAGTGACATTTATTTTATAAAACAGAGCTGAGGTCTAGTTATCGTTCCCCGTTATGCATAAGTGTAGTCAAGTCAAAACATATTTATCAAGTCATATGTCATTTTTAAAGACTCAAGGTACGTCCATTGCCTGTATCTTTAGAAAGCAGATCATATTTATCAAGTTACAAACTCTTAATGAGTTATCAATGAATCAGTTTATACAGTGATTTGCCATATAACTTGTGACCCCGTCAGTTATCATCTATAGGGCGTCAGCCCATCACTTACCCGCGCGGCTTCAGGCCAACTCTTGATCGGATTGGCAGGTGTACACCTATGTATAGATCATATCAGTGCAAGGGGTTCACATCCAGATAATAATGAGCAATTCAGTTTCATATTACATTCATTTTCATTATTATTGCCAACTAAATGAATTGCAAAGACGGGTACCCATCACCAGTGTTTCTATGCTCATTTTACAATACAGGGATGTATGTACTGAGTTTTTGCTCATATGTTCGAATTATTTTCATGTTTTCCATTTTAGGTTATGAAGTATCACACGTTCCTCCATTTAGCAAGCCCCTTTGGAACTCGTCAGATGTTCACAGTGGATTCAGCATAGCATGAATATTGGCACCGATCATAGGGCCAAGTACTTGTGGAGTATGAAATGTGAGTAGTACATGGTATGGTTGAACCATTATGGACTTTGGTCTTGAAGTGTTTCAGTTTAATAGAATTTGTGATTGTGAACACGAGTTGCAAGATTAAACGGTTTCGGTGAGCCTTGTCCTTATCAGGACGGCGGTAGTGCCTTCGTTTACTAAGTCTCCCGCTGCAATTATTAGTAATTATGTCATTAGTATTTTGGGGGCGTTACAGTAGGCTAGAAAAGGGTTAAGCGGTAACTGCCGTAATAAGCGGTAGAACAGGCATCGAGTTAAGCGGCTGCGTTGAACACAAGCGCAGGGCATGAGACCCAGTGGGGTTGCTCACATTAAATCTGACTGTTGTGATCTGGATTATTGAATATAAATGTTCACCACTGAAATCTGGTAACTCTGGGAGCTTATATTAATGAGAAGTGTATCCTGGGAGTCTTGTTATTTTTCCCTACCCCTTCTAAAATGTTTTCAAAATGAATTTGTGAGCGTAGTTGACTGGTAGGGGTGATTATTTACTGAGTTTATCTCACTTTTATAAATGTTTTGTTTTCAGGAGATTTAATTGCGCATGGGATTGAGAAACCGAAAATAGAGCGAGGTCCTGAAGCCTGAATGGAAGAAGATGCAAGTTTAATAGTTTTTCTTAGAACAAAGACACTGTAACAGCTGTTTAAAATTAATTGTGACGTCAAAGTTGAACCCTTTTGTTAAAGTTGAAATGTTATTCAAGAGTATTGTGTTAATTGTTCTTGATATCCAACCTGGTATTTCCAAGAAGGAAATATGGTGGTAACACCCTAGTTCAGGTTCCGCTGCCACGTCGGATAAGGATTAGTAATAAAGAATTTAAATTAAAAACCCGGGGTGTTACACGCAGTGACTAATTCTATGGTTTGGAGTAAGTTTTTAATGTAGGGTGACTAAAGATGACAACATAGTTCAAATTCGATGCCAATTCGAGGTAAAATTATTCTATTTGAAACCGATAAAAAATAATCCGATTCAAATATGATAAAAATATCCGACTCTAAATCTGACCTAATCGAATTTGAAGGGGGTCCATTTGATCCAATTACCATCCTATCCGATATCATTTTTTTAATAATTTCATTTTTTTTTAAAGATAGAAAAATCATAATATCATAACCCTAAAAAAATTCACATAAGGTTTGCACTCTATGTGTAATGCACTCTTTTTTGTTAACTAATTTCTCTTCCCTCCCGATCTTCCTCTCAAGCTCTTGTCCCTGTCTATCAAAGTTATACTTTCTTCCAATTCATTCCAGCTGTTGTACTACTGTCTATCTCTTTTGCTTTAAAGTGAATTCATATTTTTTTTCGAACACTTTTTTACTTTAACATATTGAAATGTTTGATATGAAAAATTATTTGATGTTAAAGAGGTATTTAATATTGCATTTACAAGTAAATAAAAAGAAGGGTGGAAATAAAAAATTATGCAAATACTGAATAAAAATGTATAATCGAATTATATCCGAATTTAGTTCGATCCAAAGTCGATTTGAATTTGATTAACATCCTATCTGACGGAGTCGAATTTTCAAAATCGATTATTAGTTGGATTGGATTTTCAAATCTGATTATTAATTGGATTAGATTTGGATGTCTATACATCCAATCCGAATCTGACCTGTTTTCATTTTTACGGGTGATTAATAGTTCATTTAATAGTAATTTTTTTCATAATTATTCCCAAATAAATATTAGTCACTATAATTATTATTAAAAGTTATCATAAAAAGTTTTCGTTTTATAATATATTTTATACAAGACAGTTTCATGTAAGACTTATTAAATATATTCTTAATGTTATTTTAATTCCAAGTTTAAGTTGGTAAATAAATAAAGCCCTAACTCGTGCGCCGCTTTTTCGGCAGTCTGTAGTCTGTACGTTCCTCCAAGCCCCAGTAACTCCCGGTGTCCTCTCCCCGCGCCGGCGCTAGGCTCTGTCTCTTTGCTTCTATCCCCTCTGGCGACGACGTGATTACGGGCGGCAGCAGCAACACCTTGGTTGCAGAAAGAAACAACCGCTTTGAGTGAACTGCAGTTTGCAGAAAAACCCAAAATCCCAAATGGTAAGGCTGACTGCAGATTTAATTTGGAAGAGCCCTCATTTCTTTAATGCCATTAAAGAGCGCGAATTGGATCTTCGAGGTTAGTAGCACCCTCGCTCCAAAACATGTTCTTTATGCTTTACTACGATGTTGGGAATGATTTGATGCTCCATCGGCTTGTGTGGGGTTTGCATTGTGAAAGAAGTGAATGCTGCTGAAGAACTGACTGCGGTTAGGACATCATACTGGATGCGCAAGCGCAGTTAGAATGAATAATTTGTTAGGAATGAATAGGTAAACATGTCTTAAGAATTGAAATTGTCTGTGGAAGGCAAACGTGACTACAGGTTTTAGTTCATTGGGTTGTTTTACAACAGAAGTTGGACTTATGGAACATGGTTCCTACTTCCTAGGAAGCGTGGATGCCTAATTAATTTTATCTCTTGCGTCTGATGCATCAATTGATATGTTAAAAAGTACCTTTCATGAGTCAATGTATGTATGTATGTATGTACATATATTTATATATTTACACTAAGTAACTTGTTCCGCTCTTCTGTCCTCAGGAAATAAGGTTGCAGTTATTGAGAACTTGGGTGCAACTGAGGTGAATTGTCGTGTTGACTGTTGCTTACTTTGCTGCAGTAATGTCTTTAAGATCCTTTGTGCAAAATATTTATCTGCTCAAATATCTACTAAAGGAATCTTGTGAATTTGGAAATTATTCCCCATTCTTTTCCCTACAATGTTGTCTGACTTAACTTTCTACATAAGTTCGTCCCACAGTTTTGGGCATTTGCTATTTGATTGTCTTCTAAATGCATGTCATGTGCCCATCTATATGTTGATGGGCAACAATGGTGACTGGGCCATGGGCATTTGCCAAAAATCATGTATATGGCATTCTACACCCGTGCTTTTCCTCAATAGTAAATGTAACCTTTGGATTATCTGTAGATGTTCAGAATCTAAACTTGCAATTGACTGGCATACATACAATCATGATTCATGACAGAGTTTGTGCTAGTGGATAATTTCTCAACATTCCCGTAGTCTTCTTTATGCATGTTATACTGTCCGTGGCTCTCTTTTGTGTTACTACTTGATGTTGCACCTCGTCAAGCTATTTAAAGAACCATTCTTATTGATTTAATTTATTCCATGCATATGGAGATTTTTCCATGATCATTGAGCCTTTAAAATTTTCACATGCAGGATCAATTTGACACAATTGATTTGTCCGACAATGAGATTGTGAAACTTGAGAACTTTCCTTATTTAAACAGGCTGGGCACTTTGCTTCTCAACAACAATAGGATCACCCGTATCAATCCAAGCATAGGAGGTTTTCTGATTCATTGACTGTCTGTGTTTTTTTTGATATGATGCTTGCTTGTTTTTTCAACTGAAATTGGGTGTTTACAGAATTTCTGCCAAAACTGCATAGTCTCGTTCTTACAAACAATCGATTGGTTAATTTGGCGGAGATTGATCCACTTGGATCTCTTCCAAAGCTGCAATTCCTGAGTCTGCTGGACAATAACATCACTAAAAAGCCAAACTATCGGCTGTATGTCATCCACAAGCTAAAGTCCCTTCATGTCCTAGACTTCAAGAAAGTTAGACAAAAGGTGAGTTCAATATTGGTCTATCTAAAATGCATTTTATGGTATTTGAGATGTGCTTCTGTTGACTTATTTTATACTCCCCTGCCCTGTGAAATATTAAGCCCTAAATTCTTCATTGCTATACTTTATGCCTATAAGTTGTCTTCTCTTTCCTGTTACCTCTGTTGCTGAAGCTGCATGTAGGATAGTCTAATATAAATCTATGAAAATTATGCTGCCTATAACATTGCCATGTACAATTGTCTTGCTATAATAGTGTTTTTTTTTTTTTTGTTTTTTTTTGGGTTTGGCCTTCATTATCTTTCCGTCCAACATGATGAAATTTATTTCTTTGTTGTCCGGTGATGCAGTGCTGAACTTAGGGGTGTTCATCGGTCCAGGACCGGACCGGACCGGACCGGCTGGACCGAGGACCGAAAATTTGCCAGACCTTAGACCGAGGATCGGACCGGTCTGGAGTCGGTCCTGGACCGGACCGGACCGGACCACTCCAGACCGGTCCTCTGGCAGCACTGCGCCACAAACCTGCTGATTGAACTAATTGAAGTTCTAAATTTCTCACTCGTCAACAAAAGCAGTAAACCAATAAACCTGCTCACTTACACCAAAACTAATAAACTTTAATACATAACCAACTACACTTAAAAGTGAATTACATAACCAAAGTTACACAACACTAATTACAAAATATGTTCTTGAAATGAATGTTGATGCCGATGCGATGCCAATCTCAAAGTTGCAACCCATGTTCGACTTGGAGAAAGATTATGTTGCAAGAATGTGCTCCTCTTTCAAATCTTCAACTAATTACTCAAGTTGTATGTGAATTAAATAAAAATTGAGTTAGTAAATATAAAACCAACAATTAATTTAGCGGAAAGGAAAGTAACACCATGTAAAAGAAAATTACCTCAATATTAAATGTTCAAAGTATCACCCACATCAATCATATTATTCTTACTACTCAATTGAGCAAGGTCTAAAATAAACACAATAGAAAGAACAAAAATAAAAATTAGAACATGTAATCATATGAACCATATAAAGGAAATTAAAAAAGAAATGCAAAGGTGAAAATTACCCTTCTCAAGGTCCCGCAATTCATCAAAGTAGTCATCCATATCTAATCTACTACTTGGCCGCAGCCAATCTTGTGCACATATAAGTGCTTGAACCATCTTCTCGCAATCAAATGAAACAAAATTCATAAGTCAACACAAGATCAATAAGTTGTAAATTTATAATACAAGGTAAAGAAATATACTACTTAATCATTTATCTTTGGAGTTAAAGAAGTTCTGAACGAATCAAGAGTACGTCCTCCTGTACTGCACGCCGACTCTGACGTAACCGTAGAAGCAGACACGGCCAATACATCACGAGCCATATGAGCAACCACAGGATACCGAGGACCATGTACTTTCCACCATCCCAACACATCTTCCCCCACTTCATCCTTTTTAAGTCCCTCATTTAGGTACTTTTGTAACTCCGTCTTGGTGATTCCTCTTCCTCCATCTGGCCCCTTTAACTTCTTTTTTAATCGTCGATGGTAAAATGAGGAACCTCCACTAACTGCATTACCCTGTAGTCCCTCCTCAACTTCAGGTTGTACCTCACTACTTTGCCCAGTATGAGGAGTCATTGGCTTATACAATTGCCAGTACTCATCAAATAAAGTTTCTAACTTCTCTCTCACTTTTGAAACTATTGCACATCACATAGAGAGACTTGAAGACCCTCCAACTTGCACCTAGGATCAAAGTTGGGAGCAATATACAGCAAATGGTTCATTTTCTCAGGTGTGCCATAGTACTTCTCATATTTCATCCTCATCCTTTTAGCCATTTCTTTGAAATTTGTAACTGTAGAAAATCCAATCCCCTCAACATCGTCACTTTCTTCATCATTATCAATGGTCTCTACAACATCCTCTAATTCGCTTAACATACTATGACTGTCCAGAATCTCATAGAAATGCAGGTTGGATGTCACATAAGAACTACCGGACAAACGCAAAGTAGTATTATAGAAAACCTCCAAAAAATCTAACAAGTGTTTAACTTGTTTCCGGTCATTAGAGTTAGGAGGTCTGTCAGCATCATCATCTTTAGCCAACTCTACATTATAATAAGGGTCTCTTTTGCTATACTTTGTGAATGCATGCTCATAAACTAATGCAGTCCTAAGCATCTTATAAGTGAAGTTCCATCTAGTTGGGCCATCAAGAGACAAAGAAGCCTTTCTCTCAATTTTTTCAGCAACTACACATTCTTGAAATCTTTGCAACCTACTAGAAGATTGCCTAATGAACCTCACAGCAGCTCGAACACGCTTAATTGATTTCCCAACAACCTTCAACTCATCCCATACGATCAAATTAAGTATGTGAGCAACACACCTAACATGTAAGAATTCCCCACCACAGAAAAGAAAATGGCCATGTGGCTTAAGGTCAGTAATAAGGGCAGTACAAGCAGTACTATTACTCCCAGCATTATCAACAGTAATAGTATACAACTTAGAAGCTAAACCCCAATCATCTAAACATTTTCCAAGGACAAGAGCTATATCATCGCCTTTATGACTAGAAATTGGACAAAAATTCAATATTTTCTTATGCAATTTCCAATCATTATCAATAAAGTGGGCAGTTATAACCATGTAGTTGATCATTTGAAGTGAAGTCCGTGTATCTGTTGTAATACACACCCTTTGACATGAATGTGTCAAATATTCTTTCATTTTCACTCTTTCATTCACATATATGTGATAAATATATCTAGCTATGGTAATGCGTGATGGCATGTTCAGTGAAGGACAACAACAAGCCATCATTTGCCTAAATCTTACATTTTCGACAAATTTAAAAGGCAACCCATCAATTATAATCATTTTGGCTATAGACTCTCTTGCCTCATGAGGATTCAATACCCATGACTTCAATCTAGCTTCTCCCTCATTATTTGGATCCCTCTCAAAAACCAATTGACTTTGTGTTTGTTTGCTTTTGTTGTTCGGGTTTTCAGGGCATCTTGGAAAATGATATTTCAAGTTTTTCGTTCCGTTCTTGGTAGAGTCAGCCTTATAAATAATACCACAATATTTGCACTTACCGGCCACTCTTTTTCCATTCTCTTTGATTTCCTCGAAATGGTCCCAACACTTGGCCCTTTGAGTAGACTTTCTAGCCACTTGCTTCCCCGTAGTCTTGGTTTGTGTTGCTTTTTCACTTGCCTCTTCCTCCTCTTGTATTTCAATAGGGGCCGCATTCGGTTGGTGCTCAGTCGGCCCTTTATGTATGTCAACCGATTCTTCCATTTCCAAAGCACCTCTCTTCTTGGAATTGGAGCTCGACATCTAACATTGACAAGTTATTTAAAACAATAAATATGCTATTAATAGTACACACATACTGATGCATATTCCTATATGCATCATTTTTATTTAAGGTCAACTTCCAAGAAGAAAAGTGTCAAACAAGTTCATGCATGGCAAGGCTCCTCTTTGGTTCCAATATTTGAATTTCATGACAAAAGACACTTTATGGAGTTCTATTTGAACGTCAAAGTGCCTTTTCCAAACGGATTTTCCAAATGGGGATCAAGAGTACCTTGCATTTCAATGATGGAGACTATCATGAACGGCCCAAAGACCATCAAGCCCAGCCCAAGGAAGACCCAATCAAGTTTCAAGAAGTCAAAGATGTGGCAAAACTCTATAGAAAAGTTTTATTCCTTCCGGAAGAATTAGTGCCCGATTCGTCCCTGCGGAAGGTAATTGTTGTGGCAACTTTTGGACAAGCTCGAGTAGACCCACAACTTGAGGGCTCATATGCTTTGGAAGCTTAAGATTTCAGCTTTAAAATAAGCCCAAGTTTGTTTAATTTGGACGTCATTTGATTGGAAGCCTAGAATATTCTTTGTAACCTCCCCCACCCCTTTATGTTGAGTCTTTTCCATTTTTCAAGTCTTTTCAATTTTCTAGTTTTAATTGTTAGGAGTTTTTAAGTCTTTTGGTTATCTTTGTTTAGCCTATAAATAGGTGGGTTATGTAGTTGCATTTGAATTCAGAGTTGTAAGCTTTTTCAAGAGTAGTACAAACACCTTGAGAGTGATTCTCATTTGTGTTCAAAAAAAAAATCCCTAATTCTATATCTTGAATTTTGGCAAGTTCAAGTGGTGTTCTAGGTTCTCTTTTCTTTTCCAATTGGAGTGATTCCTTGGTGAAGACGAGAGGATTTGCCCAAGATCAAGCCCTTGAGTGGCTCCGCGAAGGATTATCTCAAGTGCAAGGTCTTGTTTATCCTTTGTTCTTTTTTGTTATTATTTTCATTCCATCTCAATCAACCTTCCATTTTCTCTTTACTTTGGTTCAATTCTTATTTGGGTTTATTTGAGTTTGATTTGGTTCACTTACAACCCACATATACATCACACACTGACACACATGAATACATGATGGTACTTTAACAAACTAAACTTACAAAACTTACATTTCGAGAGGAAGCTGTGCCTGTAAGTGACTCCGTGATGACAAATGTATGAAAAGAGGGATGTCAAACGTTCACCTGAAAATAACAATTGCAAAAGATAGGCATCATAACTCCTGAAATGACATCCTCTATTCTAATAGCAATTTTAGACATTACGGGATAAATAAATAAAAAGCATTCCACTATAAAATACGCCAAACATAACTCCTGAAATGACATCCTCAATTGGTGCAACTATCATTGAACATGTTAATATCATGAGATTTAGAATAAGGATTGTACATAACTTTGGAAATCAAAATGCTCTACTGTTATAATATTCATTAGTAACTTTGGCACTATTAGTCATTGCCAGTTTTTTTGTAATATTGGAGCCCAGAATATTTTCTAAGTCTTCCTTCATGAATTAAAGTTTGCCCCTAACACAATCCAAATTTCACACAACCAAAGAAATCAATAACTCTTGTGGTACTTGGCTAGCTTGCTTGACTTGATTAATCCCAAAGACGTATATCAAACACTTACATGAGTTACATCTTAAACATCACATTTCCTGCGTTTTATGCCAGTTACTTCTTATGCGCATCATTAATCTTGAAAATTTCATTTTAGACCCACAAAAGAGCAACTAACTAGATTAATGTCCCACTACTTGATTTAGTTATTTACCATCTCAAAGTTCAACAAAACCCTTAGTTGGGCATTTACACACTTAGCTAACCCTGAACTTCTAATGCATCCATTTAGCTATTCTCTCTGCTATTGACAAACATAACACTGAATTAAGTTTTCATGAATTGCATATACATAAAGTTGATCTCTTCATGGCAATTCATAATCAGGCAGCCAGGCAGCCATGGATGACCAAATTTCCAACACAATATCACAATTCACAAATTCACAATCAACCCTTAAACCATAAATCCAACAAACACAAGAACCCTATCCAACAAACACACGAACCCTAGCCTCACCACTCTCGACCAATTTCGCAGATTCAATCAATTAAACTACTCAAAATCTCAGCAAAATCAGAATATAGACAGAAATGAGAAACCTAAACTGTACCTTAGGGTTCAGACTCGAGTCGAGAGGGAGGGCAGTGAAAAGAGAGAGTTCAGATCGAGAGCCCGAGAGGGATGCTGAGAGAGCAAGACTTGTCGACCAGATCGACGACCGACGCAGTGCAGTGCCGGAGCTCGGCGCCAGAGACCGGGGATTTTTGGCGACCGCTGCGGGCCTGAGAGAGTGAGGGGTAGAGGAACGAACGAATGAAAGAGAAAGAGGAGAGGGAGTGAGGTCGCGAACCAGTCGAACGAAATGAATGAAGAAGAAGGGCCGTCTCAGTCTGTTGGAAATTGCAAAACATGAGTCAGCTGTCAGCCAAACCCCCCCCAAAAAAAACCTAACTCAGCTCGGTCCACGGTCCGGTTCCGGTCCAACCGGTCCTGGATCGGATCGGACCGAAGACCGAAACTAGAAAGGGACAAGATCGAGGACCGGACCGGTCCAGGTCGGTCTTCGGTCTGGTCCGGTCCAGGACCGTTTAATGAGCACCCCTAGCTGAACTTATACTTCTGTTTTATTGAAATAATTTGGTTTCTTAAAAATTTCCTTTTTGTAACAAGGTGTTCAAAATTGGTTAGGGTGGTTCTTCAATTTTTAAATCCATGTTACTTAAGATTGTTGGAACTATGATACTGGATGGAAGTGCTTGTGTAAGTGTGTTCTTTTATTTTTTGCTAGGTCTTTTATTCATCTATTTAATTACTTGGGGGCGGAAGGACATCCAAATACTAATTTTTATTTGAAGGTTGGGTACAATATGTGATATAGGGGGATTTAGGGGCAAATCAAAGATGTGGAGTAACAAAGAATAAAGTGGTTGCTCATATGTCCTTTATTTATTAATTACTTTTCATATGAGTACTCCAAAAAAGAAAAAAGTTTAGGAAAATGATGGGGTGCCAACCATAGCTATAAGGAGGGTAAAAATAAAGATCAGCATGCCCTTTATGGCAATATCAGTTTGTCTACCATAAATAATTCAATTATCAAAATCAAAAAAGGTCAGGTGTTTCTTGCAATAAGTAATTTTTAGATTAAATTCTCAAAATGCCTATCTAAGCTCGTAGTGGGACAAACCTTGGTCCTTTAAAAATCTAGTGATGGTTTCCACTTACTCAATCAAATAGCGACGGGCTTGCCTCAGTCGCTGATTTTTACGTTGCCCCTGTTGATTCCGCGTTGAGCACACAAGGCCTCCTATGCCTTCCATGGCTTAGTTTTAAAAGGCGTGGGGCGCATGGGGTCCCAAAGCGTAAGGCGTACGTATCATGGATGCGAAGCGCACTTCTATGCAAAAATTTTAAAAGTCCTTCACAATTCGCAAAACATATTTTGCAAAAACAAGTTAGATAATGCATTGAAAAAGTGATTTGAAATCAATGTAACTACTAATATCGCAAATAACCTTAAGATATGTTATCTTATTATTGTGGTTCCCCAATGCACACACACTCACCCTACAAGCATGGTTCACCTTTCAGCTCCCAAGGAAGTAAAAAAAGAAAAAAGGTAAAGGCAAGGCTAAGAAAAAGGGGGAAGATATCGCCTTGCATCCTTGAGGCGCACCTCATCCTCTCTAAGGCGCTGAGCTGGTAGCCTCACGTTGAGGTGCGCCTAGGTGTGCCTCAGGCTGGCCTTTTTAATCCATGGTCCGTCTAAATATACGATGGAATTCAGGTTCCTAAGAAGACTATTGGTGAAGTTTGTGCTGTATGACTATTCCCTACCAACTTCCTCGTTTCACATAGGGATCTCTTTCACCTTGACACGATCTCATTATTGAGTAACTGTGAGATGAAGGTTCCTTTGCCCTAATGTCCATGAAAGAGAGTTTGTGCTCTATTGAGTTTGCAGACTTGTTTTCTATGTTGTCTGGAATCTTAATTTTACCCTCTCATGCTCATATTGGGCACATCACATCGTGGTATGGGCAACAGACTTGCACATTTTAACTTGGGATACAAATCCACGAAACTCTTCTACATAGCCATTTTCAATAAAATACATGGCCAATGCATCCATCTTTATATTCATGGGAGGTTTTTGATGGAGGTAAAAAGAGGGTGAAGAAAAACTTTCTTTCCTCTATTGCAAGTGACATATGTGGTAATTTTAATATTATGCATTTAACATGTTAGAATTGTTCAGTTGCCACATCTTTACCGAAAACATCATCTTCTGTTGGTGTATGTTTCTCTTGGAATGATCTTCTGTGGGAATTGCTCTTCCTGGCCATTTTTGAGTTTGTACAAGCATTGATTCATGCAGTTTGATTTATACTCCTTGAGATGTGATATAGAGGAGAATTTCTACTACAAGGGTTTTTGCTAGCAGATGAACTCATTTCATTGATTCTTTCCATGTGAAATTATGAGATATTAGTATGCAATTTTTCTAGGCAAATATCGTAGTATACCATTTACTATATAAGCTTACCAAAGTTATTTAGGACATGGTGTTGTGGTGGGTAGACTTAACAAAAATTGACCCCACTCGACCTGAAAACCCAATCCTAAAAATTTTGGATTTTGAATACAATTTTTTGACCCAAACCCAACATAAACCGATCTTGAAAATCCAGCAAAATAGCTAGTCAAACTTGATCCGAACCTGAACTCCCATTGATCCGAAAATTTATATCTTTATTTTTTGATTTTTCTTTAATTTATCCTTCTTGATAACAATGGTTATTTATTGTATTGAATCGCTTAGAAAGACATTATATAACTATCGTATCCCTTCACAAAATAAACAATGATACTCTTTCTTTCCCAATTACATTATCATAAAATAACATCATACACAACTTATAAATGCGGTAACTTTGAAAAATGGGTATGAAACGGAATGAAATGACTGTCTACTCTTTAGAAAATCAATTTAGAATAAAACAAATATTGAAAATGTGCAAGTCATGCCTTTGTGTTTTTATTGAACTGAATATTTTTTAATAATATTTTAAATAAATTACTTTGTGATAATATAAACATTTGATGGTATAATTAAAAGATAATTTTTTGCACTTCTCTAATTCTCTTTTATTTGGTTTCCATTCTAGTTGGTCTTGAACTATGATGCCAGTGGTGGAAAATAGGTTAGCCGTATTTGCAATAGGATTGACCCATTAATAAAGTGTACATAGTTGGATAATGGTTATTATAAAAAATATGGAATTATTAATGGGCTGTTTGGTGAGATAAAATGGAATGGAACTTGAATCCTTAGGTGTCAAGTTCCACTCTTGAATCCTCCCATTTCCAAGGGGGTTCAAGTCCCCAATTCTCTAGAATCAATAGCATTATTATTATTAATAATAATTATTATTTTATTAATAATGATAATTATTAATATTATTAATAATTATTATTAACATTAATGATATAATTATTAATAATATTAATAATAAGTATTATTGCAGTTATTATTTATTAATAGTAATAAATTATAATTACTAATATTAATTAATAATTATAATTGTAATTATATTTATAGTTATGAATTATTTAATAGTATTAATCATTATTATTATGGCTAATGACAATAATAATTATAATTATAATTATTAATTATTACTACTAATATTAATTAATAATTATAATTGCAATTATTCTTATTAATTATTATTATTAGTAATAATAATTATTAATATTATTATTAATTAATATTTTTATTATTAATTATTATTATTATTTATAAATAATAATAATTAATAATATTAATTAATAATTATAATTATTAATTAAGTGAAAAGAATTATCCAATGATGATAGTTTCTTGTCTATCATTGGATTAAAGTTTGGGGCTGCTGGTAATAGAGATTTATGGATTTTGTATATTTATATTTGTTATCTTTTGATGACTGATGTAGGAACGAGTCGAGGCAGCTAATCTCTTTGCATCTAAGGAGGCTGAAGAAGATGTGAAAAAATCAGCTTTGAAGACATTCGCTTCTGCTGAGGTACTGGTCTCTGAGGAGGTTCCTAAAGAAGAAGCTGTGTCTAAAGTCGTTCCTCCTACACCTGAGCAAATCATAGCAATCAAGGTATCTTTGCTAAAGCAATGTTGCAACTTTTGCCTCTACACTAAATGTGCCTTTAACATGCTGCACATTTTCTTTTGGCTCTAGAGGGATCTATCTTTTTTTTTTTTTCCTTTTTCCCAATGTCTGTTATTGATGTTAAGTACATGGTTGATGTCCCCTTGGCCCTTGGTGTGCTTGTAATTTCCCTTTCGATTACTCCTCAACAAAAAGGATGCCATGGTTGTTGGCCTTGCTCTTTCCTCGTTGTTCAATGTTAGCGAAGGTATTCATTCCCCTTACAGCTTCATCATTATTAGTTTGTTTGTTTGGAGAAGTTTAATGAAACTATTATGAAAAAGCTTAAGGACATGAAGATGAAGAAGGAAATGACGATGTCTTTATGGAGATGGGCTTAACTTTAAACACTAGATAGTTCCTTACTTGAGGTCAAGTCCCATTGCAGCATTTAGGCCTGGCATTTTGGTTCGAGTATGGATCGGGTCTTGGTTTGTCATTTGGTTCGAGTATGGATTGGGTCTTGGTTTGGATTGGGTTTGGGTTGAGTATGATTTAGTATGGTGAAGTTTTGGTTTTGGTCGATTTTGGGTCAGCATGCTGGGGCGGGTATGGGTTTGGTTCGGTTGAGGCTCAGGTTGGGTCCACTTCAGGTGGCATACATTAGGTTAGTTCGGCTAGAGTCAACTTTGGTTCAGGTGGAATTCAGTCTTGGACTCAGGTTGCAAATCAGGTTGAATAGAAGGGTGAGATTATGTAACAGTTTGTTTAGAATAGCTATAACCTCTAGTGGGTCAAAGTCATAAATTATGATGTCTAAGTTACAATCAATCTTTACCACGTTCGTTAGATAAACAAATGTACCATGTTTGTTAGATAAATTTCTGAGCTCTAGAACTCGTGGGATTCGGTTGAGGACTCGGGTTGCAATTTGGGTTGTGGAGGAAGTGTGATTGTTATGTAACAGTTAGTTTAGAATAGTTATAATCCCTAGTGGGTCAAAGGCATAAATTATGATGTCTAAATTACAATCAAACTGAACCACTTTCGTCAGATAAACTTACCCTTTAATTTGAATAGCAGTATGGGGCAATTTCCGAGTGCTGCTAGGGATGTGACTCTTCACTTTGCATAGAGTAGGGTGTCAAAAATGATGTATTGGAGAAGTTGGATTGGTGCCTTGATGGGCTAATAGGTTATGAGTTCGCTCATGTTCAGCTTGTGTCTGGATGTAAGCGAGTTGGGTGAGAATTAGACCAGTGTCGTTCCATCTTTGGTTCACAGCGGGTTAGCTCATTTTGGGTCAGGTATGAATTGGGCTGGGTCTTTTTGGGTATGGGCCATTGAGTCAAGTCACGTTTTCGGTTCGATTTAATTATGGATTAGGTCACTTCGGATGTTCGATTCAAAATCATTTAGCCTCATTTTGGGTGTCGGTTCATGTTTTGGTTAGTTTTTCTAGGTCTAGCAAACAATATAGAGGTCCATTTCAAACTTATCATGCGGGATGCCATAATACTTGATTAGGCACAAGTTTTGCATAGAACAAATAGTCTTTGTTGAGCAGCGTATTATTTGCACCAAAACCATCAGCACCAGCATCAAACCAGAATTCAGTGCTACTGTGCTAGAGCCTAGATGAAATCCAGTAGCCAACAGTATCAGAGACATTTATGGTAATAAGTACTTAGAGCTTCTAGAATAGGTCTGAAACTGAATGCTTCTGGAATGATATATAGTGTCTTAGTGTTTTCTTGAATTTTCATTAGGTTTCTTTCCACTCGATGTCTCATACATGTTATCGGCAGGGGGAATGATTGTCATCTTGCAATCTAGAGGACTTTCTCTGCCCTTCCCAGCTTCAAAGCAAAACACCAGAAATTACCATAAGGGATCCTAGGAAAATCTGTGTTAAGAGTACCTTTGCTATTAACTAAAGAATTAAGCAAAATGCTTCATCTGAGTTGCTTACTGAAAAAAGATATCATGGTGCTCTAAAGTCTAAGCAACTTTACGCCTCCGAATTCTCTGATAAGGATCATGAAAATCTTTAAACCTGTGCTATTGTACGTCTGCCTGTAAAGCGCCTTTCTAAATTAACCTCACCTTCAGCCAACACTAAGATCAGAGCTTTCAATGGTCAAGTCTTCTAGATTACGAGGATTGGTAATGTGACGTAACACCTTCATTGTGAGCACACCTTTCAAACCGTGCAGTGCACACCAATTAAACCTTTTAAGAAACATTGCCATCATGAGTTCCCCATAAATTGAGCATATTTTAGATGTATCCTAAGCTTAGATTTCCCTTTTGTTTCCTTTTCCTTCTTTTTTGCCTTTCTTTGTCTGCATTCTGCCTCTGCGTCTGTCCATGCTTCTTATTTAGGTATTACGTCGAGCAAACATCATCTTTCTGTTCCAGTAATCTTCTATACCGCACTCTAAGTGCCTGCATATATACCAGTGGTGTTGTCGCCCCTTGCTATTGACTAATAGTTGTTGTCGGCACTTTCTAGGTACCTTTCGTCTAGCTGTCTTCATGCTTCTATTAACTTGCTTCCATGTAGACACGTTAATTGCTGTAGCTATTGTGGACTCGTGTCATTGTGTGCAAAAGTGTTTGATATTACATATTTCCCTTTTGTGTTGCATGGAAGTTTTCAAAAAGATCAACACGCCAATAGTGCAGTGGTATACTCTTCTCTTGTCCTTTTCTGCTTTATACCACAGTCCGCTGTATCTAGCACCACCTGTACATCTTAGAAGGGCTAACTAATTCTAGCGGCATTATATCTGGGCTATAGTAAGTGAATTTGCTGTTGGTGCAGGCTGCTATCGTCAATTCTCAAACTCTTGAAGAAGTCGCCAGGCTTGAGAAGGTTATTCTCTCATTATGATTCTTTTCTGTTAGCGTTGACTCTTTTTGTTATTTCTTGTGTGCCCTTCTTTGGTCTTAGTTTAGTCCTCTTTCTATTGAGAGCCATTGCTGGGGTTGGTATGTAGAACTTCAAAAATCGTCTGCTTTGCAATGTCATGACACTTACAGTTGCCTGACATTATGGACTGTATAGGCACTGAAGTCAGGTGAACTCCCTGCAAATCTGAAGATTCCAGACGACGGAGCCATTAGGAATAGAGCAGATGCTGACGGTGACAAGATGGCTACAGATGTTCAAGATGAGATGAACATGGTATCAGAGGATGCTGAGGGTCCCAGTAATAGTGATGTGCCTACACCAATGGAGCAAGTTTAGATGGTGCCACTGCATAACTCGAAATTTTTCAGTGCATTGTTTCTAGAAATCATTTCACCTTTCCCCAACCCCTTTAAAAATCCCCGGTAGAGGTGGTTGGTGTGTGCTGATCAACATGGATTGTTCCTATGGAGGGGATATGATGGACCTTATTTAATCCTGCGTTTTTATTGAGGATCGATATGCAGTGTGTGGACCCTTGTGATGACCACCCATAACACACACCAGTTATGGGGCTCGCGCTACCCCCCTCCCCCCCGGTTTTTGGGTTGGGGGGTTCCCTTGGCGAAGTAACCTTATATTTCTGATTGACAAAGGATTTTCAAGTGATTTGTGTTCATCCTGTGTCCTAGTAAGCAGGGGCAGAGAATCTCATGCACACATCTATCCTCCTGAGTCCTGACTAGCCAAATCCTCCGTCTTTTTTTTGTGTGGATTCTTAGAGCTTTTATTGGGTGTGTAGCTCAGAGTAGTTTTCAAGCTATCTAAACCCCCAGTTTGTGGTTTTTGAGACTTTGCTGTTGTGTGCGAATGTCTCTTTGTCCATGTAATAAAATTGATACCACATAGCGCATTAGGTTGCTTTTTGATGCAACTACCTTGTAGACAGGCTACTTTAACATTGTAAAGAGGTGCGATCTCTCCATGGAATAAAATTGTCACTGAGTGCAAGGGATGGCATTAGATTGGGTTCGGATTGGGTGTTGGAACATCCGAATATTAATCTGATTAAGTTTCAGATCCAAATATCCAACGCGAATTCAATCCAACGGATCGGAAGCAAGTTCCGAATCTGCTCTGATTCTGATCGAATCAGAGTCAGATTGAAGCCAATCGGAATTGATTTCCTTTCCCGCACAGAAATTTTGTATTATTTTTTTATCTGAACTTATTCCGTCCACCTATGGATGCAATAATATGAGCCTTTCTATCACACTGACTGAATAGTAGAACATTTAATGCTAAACGGGAGCCTGGAGGAGACCGATAAGTGAAAGGATGGAGATCATGCTGGCAACGGAGTAAGACTTAAGACTCTATGGCTGAGAGAGGGAGAGAAGGGTGGGGGACCAAGTTATTAATGAGGGGTGGATGTTAGGGACTTGGGATTGAGATTGAACGGTAGACATTTAGATTTGTAAAATTTTAGATTTGAATTTTAATTATTTTAACAAAATAATTGGATCCACTTGGAAAATTGGATCGGATATTATCTTTCTTTCAAATCTGATTCGTATCCAACTCAGATTCGAATTATTTTTCTCAGAATCGGACTCGATTATTTCTTTTGAATCTGAATTGAATCATTTTGCCTCCAATCGGATCGGATGTGCCTCCATCCCTACTTAGCGCATAAGACTGTTTCCTGATACAACTACCTTGTAGAGAGGCTACTTTAGCATTGCAAAGAAGGGCGCACCATCAGCCCGATTTTATGTCCCTATTCTCTTTATTTTCTTTGGTGCCAGTGCATCTGTCGCGCGACATGCTTAGGCAGAATCTACGCTGGTTGTGGTGTGCGCCTTATTTCTCCTTCATTTCGCTGGGTAAGGTAACCTGTCTAGGGGTGGGGTGCCCATATTTTATGTGGACTCCCTACTGAGGAAACGCCCTTCTATTTTCTTTTTTTTTTTTTTTTGGTTTTGGGGGGGGGGGGGGGGGGGGACTCGCCCACATCTCAATTGGGATACAACTTGCCTTCAAACCTGAAATACATTAAATGAGTACGAAATGAACGTGATGTATGGGAGTGTTTACTAGGACCTTGGATTTGGTGGATTCATTGATTGGAGTGAGAAGCATGATCCAGACTCAAAATTTGCTTGCTGATTCTTCCAGTTTTGTTGTGAATGGAATATGACTTCTGTACTGACAATCATGGTGCAATGGCAGTTGCTTTTGGCATTTGCTGTTGTCTCACCTAGCTGGCTAAGTGGTCCCTGGTTTTCTGTTTTGTTCTGCTATCTTTCTGGATCCTTTGTGCTTAAGATGTAAACTTGAGTCGCTATAGGAGTAATGGCCTATGTTTCCTCGCCTCTGGCTGTCTCATCTATCTTTCAGGATCATTGTGTTTTTGCTGACCTTGCCCTTTCTTTGGTGGTCAGTTCACAGGAATGAGGAAGTGGCTGGATCATTCTTCAAGGCATTCGCATCTAACCCAGCAGCTTGTTTTCAAAGGGTTTGTTCAAGCGCTGCTACTCAACTTTTGCATGCCTCTTTGCAGACCTTTCTCGTTTCAGCAGCTCTTACTTTGGAGGATATGTGAAGCTTGGATGGGTTAATTAGCATGATATGTTTTATTGTTGTGCAACTCTTAAGCATGAAAAAAAAATTTCTACAATTTGAGACATTGGAGTGTATGAAGCCTTTGAGTATTTAACTAATGTGATGTTTTAGCTTGGCCTAAAACACTCCCATCAACTAGTGCTCAAGACTGCCGTTATGGAAGCGCCTCCAAGGGTGAGCCGTGAGCAGGGGCGGAGCCAAGATTTAAACCAAGGAGAGGCGAGATTAATAATACACATAATATAAACTTTAATAGTTCTAACAATGAAATGCATAGCTACTACATTCAAGAAAGTTGTCCTCGACGAGATCTCATGTTTTGAAAGTAAAACATGATATCGTCGTTCGAGAGACTTTTAAAAATATCAATCTCAAAAAAAGTAACAACAGTATCATTTAAAAATTCATCTGATATTTTGTTCCGCAATTTGGTCTTGATGAATTTCATTGCAGAGAACACTCTTTCAACAGTTGCCGTGGAAACTGGTAAAATCAATGCAAGCTTCAAAAGTCGATGTAGGTGGGGAAAGCTCAAATGCTTCTTTGTTTGAACCAACTTCCTGCAAAGCTCAGGAAGTCCCGAAATGTTGGACAACCTCACATCATCAGCTACATTAGCAATGAAAGTATCCAGCTCACAAGCAAGTGTCTCAATAGCCAAGTCATCAAAATCATCTGGATATAGCTGAGCCATTCTTAGTATCTTGTTCTTGTCAAAGTTAGAGAATGAGTCACTAGGATTCAAACAAGCCACCCCAAGAAGCAAATCAGTGGTCGCCTTAGGAAAAACGACTATTAAGTTCTTGCATTTGCATATCAAGAATTGTGTAGAACACGTCAATGCGATAGTAATGCTCATTTGTGCTCTTGGAAACTCTACGCTTGGATTTTCCTCAAATAATATGAAAGTCATCCATGTTAGGAATCTCAATATCATGTTTCACACAAAATGAAGAAACTTTATCAAGCAAATCATCCCATCCTTGATCCCTTGTTATTTGTAGTTGTCTCTTGGCAATAGTAAGGAGAGACATAATTATTTACAAAATTAGGTTTTGCCTTTCTTGATTGAGAATTTAGGAATTAGAATTGGGGTAATTTGTGTTTATCATAAACAAACACAAATTTGCCTAAAGTCAATAAATTTAACACAAATAAACAAACAACAACCAACAAATTACCCCAATTCTAATTTCTAAATTCTCAGTCAAGAAAGGCAAAACCTAATATTTGAATTAATGAGTAAATATCTAAATTAACCACTTATTCAATACAAATTCAATAAAAATTAGTAAACTAAACATAAATAAGGAAGTAATTACAAATAAAATTAGCCCAATTTTAAATCTTCAACCAATAAGACAATTAGATTAAAATCCTTATTTTCAATTCATGAATTATGAGTAATTCACTAAATTAATCAATTATTTAATACAAATCTAACTAAAATCAGTAAAATAAGCATAATTATTTACAAAATAACAAAATTAAAAACAAAAACTAAGTATTTTTGAGAATTACCTCAAATTGGGAGTTGAGATTTAGGAGTTAGAATGAGAGATGAGGAGGAGTGAAGCGGGGCCTGGCGGCCGGTTGGTGGACGACATGCCGGTGGGCGGCGGCTAAAGAGTGAGAGAGAGAGTGGGCACTGGGCAGGGGCTGGCGTGCGAGCAAGGAGCAGCAGAGATGGGCGAGAAGGGTCGTGGACACTGGGCAGCAACAGCAAGGGCAGGTTAAATAAACTTCCAAAACTCAAAAAAAAAAAAAAAAAAAAAAACGAAGGGGCTGGTAGCAATAAGAATGCGAACACGCGACCCATTGAAACGCGAAGGGGGAAACCAACCACGCGGGCAAGGATAAATTTGTGAATTATATCTAAACAAATTAATATATATATTTTTTTTCCCGCAAAAATATCCCCTATTTAATTTTTTTTTCCCCAAAAAGCTGGGGGGTCAATTGACCCCCCTTGCCTCTATGTAGCTCCGCCATTGGCCGTGAGCATGGGTCTGAATCCTAGAAAGGGACCCAAATTCTCGAGGGTTTTGGGCCTTTTGGCTTCTGCAGCAAGCCTTGGTTATTTTCACCATTTGAGAAGCTACCGCTACGTAGGATTGTGTTAAACGCTTACTAAGGCAATGCATCCCATAAATTTTGTTGGTAGGTCTGAAGATAAATTTGAGTAATAAAAGGGATATCAACCTCTTTTACAAATCAAACTTTTCAAGTTAATAGAGTTTATCTCAACAAAGAATTCTACCAAGATTATAATCGGTCTTACTGGGACTGGTTCTTTTCATATTTTTAAAAAACATGCAACTATTATTCAAAAAACATTTATTATACGCAATTAGCTAAAATCAAAGAAAATATACATTTCTTTGATTGGCTAAATAATTTTCTTTGAAACCATCAAATTTTTATTCCTAATTACAATAAATATTATTGTGCTACTAAACGAAAATTGTGGCACAATATTTTCACAAAGGAAACAACTGTTTCCATTCAATCCTTGTCTTCATTTCCAAAGCAAGAAGTTCAAAATATTTGTAAAAATTTTCCTTCTAGAATACTCTGCGCGGATAAACCATCTTGCAGTATTCAACCTGAAAGTTTAGATTCAGAATCTAGCATTTCAAATAATTCAAATCCTATTCAAACCACTAAAGATAATTTCAATAAAATCCAGTTAGGAGAAAATTCTAACAATTTTTCGTCAGAATCCATCAAAGTCAAAGAAATTCCTCAAACCAATTTTCTGCATTTATTCAATCCTTTCAGCAAAAAAATTCCTTCAATTCCTTCAGAAAATTTAAGAGACAACAATAGAAATGAAAGCGAATTATTTCCAGAAAGTTTCCAGAAATTAGAGGAACCCACCTCACCAAAACAAACTATTTATATTTATGAATCATCCTATCACAATCAACCTAAGAGTCCATATCCAAAGTCTAATTCTTCGGATAAAGCCAGTCTTGCTCAAATTATCAACAATAATTCCGAAAAATTTTCGAAAGCAAAAGCTCCAATTACCATAAAAGGAAATTTAAACCCAACTGTTTCACAACCCAAAACGATAAATTCAAAATGAAAAATATCTAGAAAAATGATACGCCCTAAATATAGCAAAACAGGCCATATGGCTAATAAGAGGAGAAAATTAGAAGTTAATAATCATAAACTTCGGAAGAAAAGATTCAAAGTTACTGCTACTCAACTAGATTACTGTTCCAAGAATCAAGAGAGCTTAAAGCAAAGAAAATCAAATTCTAAATCCTTGACAACCACCTGTCGTATTAACTGTAAAAATATTTCTATTCAAAATTCTTTAAGAACAATAACTCTCCTTGACAGTGATGCATACCAAACTTGCATCAAGGAGATGTCAATTCCATTAATTCCATCCCAATATTACGAAGAAACCAAAAGCCAACTTCCTAATATTAATAAAAATTCACCATAAAGCAAATACAAATTATCTAAGGCTAATATTTATAATAAAGAATATTGTTTTCAAAATTCATTCAAACATATAAAGACAAAAAATATTCTTAATATCCCTTCTATTACTCAAATCTATCTTTCAAACAAAAAATAGAATGATAGTCAAATCAATAATATGAAGCTTGAATATAAAATACTTCAAGAAATAGTAATTTTCCTTTTAATCTATGATAATTCCGAAGAAGCCCTTTATAAAATTCAAATAGTCCAGTTGTTCTAAATCCTCAAATAAAAATGTTGCTCTTTGTCCTAACAATTGTAACGTTATTACAAAAGATCAATCTCAAGAAGAACTCCTCATCAATATCATCAGGATTGATGAACCAGAAATCAAAAACTCAATACCTCCAACAGTTTAAAGATTTATTATTCAAAGATAAAGTTATCAAATCAAGAGTACAACCTTTTAGCCTAAGACAAATACTCAAAACCTTTAAAGGTCAAGGATTAAATCAACTCAAAGCTGAAGTTAAAAGAAATCAGATTAAAACACATAATCTCCATGAGGAATCAAACTCAATTCTCATTTTTCAACTTCAAGAGCTTGAAAGTCTAGTTTCTTCTCTTGAATCTTCAAAACCGTCTAATCAATTTCCTCCATCTTCTCATAAATTAAGTCCAGAAAATCAAAATCATGAATTATTCCTTTTAGTCTTTGATTTTCAAAAATGGTATCTTCCTGTTATAGTCAAAAATTTCAAACTTCATTCTGTCGCTCTGCTACCTAGCAGTACCGATATGAATTGCATTCAAGAAAGTTTAATTCCTTCAAAATATTTTGGAAGAATCAAAGAAAAAATAACTAGCATTACCAAATCTAAGCTTCAAATTAATTACAAAATTTTAAATGCATATATTTGCACCCATGAATTTTGTTTCAAAAATAATTTCATACTTGTCAAAAATCTCAAACAGCAAGTTACTCCTTTTCCCACTCAAATATCATTTTACTGTCAATTCCAAAGGAATTTATCCAAATATTCTTAGAAAAGAAAATAAGTTCAAATTTTCTTCTCCTAAGAAAAGTAAAGAAATTACAGCCCTTCAAGAAGCTTCAATTCCCAAACTTGTTTCTGCTAAACAAATAGTTTTTCTTCAAACAAAAATTATTCAAGCACAACTTGTTCAAATAATCAAGAAATTATTTAAAGTGTCTAGTTAAGTGCATACCCACGTATTTAGTCAAATTAGTTAAGTGTCTAATCAAGTGTTTGTCAAAGTACCCAAGTATCTAATCAAGATTAACTAAGTGATTAACCAAGTGTTAATCAAGTTAATTAAAATTAGCCAAGTGTTTTGTAGGGTGTCGTGCATCTCCTATTTTATTTTTGTTTAAACCATCATGCATCTAGGCTAAAATCATTGTGATTAGTCGAAGGACTAATTAATTAGTTTAAGGAAAGTTAGTTGACCCTTAATGACATATAAATATCCTTATTAAAGACGGAATTAAGTCGGACAACTGGCTTGAAAGTTGTGTTGGTCAGCAGTATTGGTCAGTCGTCTGTGAGTCCTTAGGGCGCCTCTAGTAAGTCCATTGATCAACCTGGTGATTGGTGGTCCTGACAGTAAAGGGGTTGGAGCGACGGTGGTCCCGTAGTGCATGGCTGGGTGCCTAGCGGTATTCTCTCTAAGATAAGTACATATTTGTGTGTTGTTATGTGTTGATACCAAGTTGGGACACGACTGAGTTTAATTTTTATTTTTGAAATAAATTGCAAAATATGATTAATTAATAGTAAAACTTGATTAATAATTGATTAAAACAAAAGCATGAACAGATTAATGAAATAGGAATAGTGCAAAGCTTAAATCAAAGTGACGGATGAATAGAGATATGAATACTACAAAGTTTTGGAAATTAATTATGAATGGGCTAAGTTTGTAAATGAATAACAATGGATACTAAAGGACAAAAGAGGTCACGGATAAAAGATGAAATGAGAATAGTAAAGGTTGTTGAATAAACTTACTGATGATATTATTGAATTCTGAGGATTGAGTACAGGATGCAAAGGATAAGGCTAAGAGAGAAAGTGGAGAGAAGGATATGTACAAGAGGAAGAGGCAACTTCTGAGTTCTGCCTTTTGCTTACAACGTTGAAACCTTTATATAGGCTCAAAAAGTAAATGAGCAGTACAAAATATTAAATGCTACAGTAAGATGATAACATTTCTGACATTTGTATAGTAAAGAGATAAGATTTTTGAATCATCGTGGATATTGATCTTATCTTGAACGATTGTATGCGGATGAATTTGAATGGTTGACGTCTGACAAACTTGTAAAAAGTTGACAGTTACATCTTGATTTTTATGTTTGCATGTTTGCGTGTCGAATTTCAAGGGGTTTTTCTGTATAATGTCCCCTATTGGTTGCAGAGATTGGACATCTGATGCTTCATGTTTGGATTGGCAGAGGTGTGACAGCTGGTGTTGGATTTTTGGAATGGCATGCTTGCGTGTTGAAATTTCAAGGAGCATTGCCGGAAACGGTCCCCTGGTGACTATAGAGTCTTGAATATTCTTGTAATATGCTGCATTGATGATCTTGAAGGCAAGTTGGTGGCAATTGAGTGTGATACTCAGTAAAATTATACTGAAGTGATCTCTTCGAGTAGAAGAACTGATACTCATCAGTTGGGCAGATGTCTGCATCAGGAATAATCCGTTGAATAAATTAGACAATATACTGATTAAAGGGTTGCCAATAATCTATAATGAGTACCCCATAAAAACAGAGTGTTTGAATGTAGCCAGTCGGTATTATGATGAGTACCGGATGACCACAGAATTCTTGTAAAAGAGCTCGATAAAATTTGAGTTTCTTTAAATATGAATAAAAGAAAGTCCATGAACTTGATAGCCATTGATCATAGTAGATAAAAATGGCATATTCATTGTATCGAGGTGCTTTGAATGTAATGAAATGAAGTTCATCAGTATGATATCAGAGATAAAATAGGAGGAGTTCTTGAATGTCTTTGAGGTTGTTTGGATTTTGTAGGTGGGTTGCTTTAGATGTGGATGACATCTGGAATAGAAGAATTGAAGTAAAATTACTTTGCTTGAAGGAATTCTCTAGAGAGGAAGCTAGGAAGGGAATTGTTTTCTTTATGAATTTAGAATGGAAAATTGAAAATATTACTTGTAGGCAAGAAAAACTTGTTTTGAAATAAGATTTTGAATAGATAAAACTTTTCTTTTAATTGTTAAATAATGAATTTGAGGCGTAGTCCAGGTTGGACTATGAGACTTTACTAATTGTTTAGGACTTGGTTCAAGACACTACTTAAGACTATGGTTTGACGCATCTATTTCAAATGTCATGAATGCATATGAATCTGGTATGTCAAGACATGGGAGAGAATTGACATTACTCTTGATATGCTTGATTTTTGAATATGCTTATGAGACCATGCAAGCTAAATTTTCTTGAATTTTGGAAATAATGGCTTGCAAATCTGTAACATAATTGAGAAAACCAAAACTTTTTGAAATTGATTTTCATTCATAAATTTATCTGCAAATTTAATGGATCATTGAGTGGGTTTAATAGAGCCATTAAATATATTAGTACCACTGGATCTCTTGATATGATCACAACATGGAGAAGCCATTGGATTAAACCTGACAAAACTAACCCGAGATTCAAAACCCGAATTGAACGACCTGGACCTCTATCCGACCAATAGTCGAAATATGCTCACCTGAAAGTAGACATGAAATCCGAACTAACCTGAGCTGAACTATACCTGATCCGAAATTTTCTATAAAGTTACCTATTTTTGCATGACAAGTGTATTGAACCAAAAATCAGTTGGCCTCAATTGAAGTTCACAGGACCAACCCGAACTAACTCAAAATGTCACTTAACTTAAAATATGATTTGATCCAAACTTAACCCGACCGTACCCAAATCGAATGACCCATATGTTAGGTCTATGTTGGATATTTTTGTCGAGGTGTTTAGCAAAGTTTACCTAGATGATGGTTATTAAGTTAATAAGTTCTTGTTACGAGAATCAGACCTGATTGGCCGGTTCGACATGTCAAATGGGGTTCCCTTTACACCTTACTTTGGGAGGCGTAAAAAAACAGTTCAGCTATTAACTGGGTCATGACTATCCAATCTGTTCATTATACCAAGAAGAGGTTCGACTGGAGTTTCTTTAAAATAAGTATGAAAAATTTTAGAAAAAAGATTATTGATGTGGCTCAGTTGTTGTCTTTGACCCTGTGGATGTCTTTGCAGGTCTCTACTCAGTCGATTCGTCAGTCTTGCCCTTGTTTATTAATTTGAGTGTGGTGAGGGATGGGAGAAGACAAAAAAGATATGTGAAAAGACAAAGGGAGCTTAGGTTTGGGAGTTAGAGGCGGGGGGTGTTTCTAAAAAGAGAGCTTGGATTTGAGGGATGAGGGGGAGTAGATAAGGGAGATATAGACTTAAAAATATTGTGAAATACTTCAGAGTTTGGAAGGCAATGGTGGCGCTCCTCGGCCATGTCGATGTCTTAGTAGGTCTCTACTTAGTCGATCCATTGGTCTTGCCCATATTTATTGATCTGAACGCAGTGAGGGAAGGGAGAAGGCAAAAGTGAGACGGGAGAAGACAAAGGGGGCTTAGGTCTGGGAGTAGGGGGGATTGGACAGGAAAGCTTGGATTTGAGAAGAGAGGGGGAGTACATGAGAGAGATGTAGACATGAAAATTATTGTGAAATGCTCTGGAGGTTAGAAGGCAATGGTAGAGAACAGATGAGAGCAGCTGGAAACACTAGCTAATAGAGGTTCTAATATCCTACTATATTTATCTATACATGTGGTTGGTTTGGTTTGAAATTATGTTTAGATCTTCTAAAATGATTTATTGTCCCTTAATTTTATCTTGGGAATGAATGTATTGAGGCCACTTTTATTTGCTTTGTTGAATTTTTTTAGTATTTTACGCATATAATTACTTGCTACGAACTATGCCTGAATTAAATGTGAGCAAATACTACAAAGTAATAATAAATATGATAAGACTTATATTAAAAGGATTTATTGAGCTTAGTAAATAAGGACTAGTCAAGTTAATTCTGATAGTACTTGTAAGGTGTTCCGTTCAATCATTACTAGTACAAGTTGATTCAACTGTGAATTGAGTTAATTAGCTCAAACTTGTCGTACCAGTTGAGCTGGGCCACTACTTCAAGCGGACTAGAAATCGGATCAGTGTTATTAACATTGCTTGTAATATGATCTCGTTCAATGTATTGATCAATCAGGTTGTTAGCTATAGCAGTTGGCCGGTCTGTTAGCAATTCATGATTGGAAAAATGTTGATTTTTCAACCTTATCTCATAGGTCATTGGGTTTTCCCCTCCACGACATAACAAAATATCTGGTAGGTTCTTTGGTATTGCATCTTCTCCTTTAGAGTTTCGATGGAGCGGCTTCATATTGAACATTAAAGAAAATACTTTTCCTAGTAAATGCATGAATTTTTTTGTCTTTTCATAGTCTGTAGCACGTTTACTGCAGTTATTAGAATGTGGCATAAGGGTGCTATATTGGAATTTTCAAATCTTATTTAAATAGGATTCTCACGGTATGGATTGGAACTATGATTCATGTAAGTGGGTTACATATAAACAAGGAGTTAAAAATAAGAAACAATTAAATTCCAGTAACAATTCGCTGCTCCCCGACAACAGCATCAAAAACTTGGTGTGGAATTTTTCAAGCTATAAATTTAATCCAACTACTTGCAAGTATATAAGCTTATTGTAAATAAGCGAGTATTCAGGTATTGATCACACAGGGAGCAAAGATTAACTGAGACATTTAATAATTTGCTAGACTAACTCGATTAAAATTATCGAAATTGAAATTTTGGTAAATTAAGCGATGACTAAATTGACTAAACTAAATGTGACACCTAAAAGAGAGTCAATCAAAGGAGTAGTCTAGGATTTCGATTTCACCACTAATTTTGTAATATAGGATGTTATTGATAACTGTGATTCAATGGGCTTCTTAGCGACTAAGCTACGAGCATATTAGTTCAAGAGTAAAAATGACTTATGACATTCTCATGACATACTCCATCTAATATTTAGCATGAACCATCCACATGATAGAGTCCATAACTCTTAGTCTAGAGTATTCAAACTTGGCATGACCTCTCTAATCTTTAGTATGAAATTATCAATAAAATAGCCACAACAGTAATCGCCATTGCATAACCATCATACTAATCGAGAAGATCTAGCATGTATAAGTGTAACTAACCTAGATCAACTTAGGAGTGTCAATTCGGGGGTTGATGATGGCAACATCGTTTTTGTTTTATTATTCGGCTTTACGAAAATGTCCTTTTTAAATTTATGATAGTGCCCTTTGGGATTATAATATAATATTCTTTGATTTATTCTTCGAATATTTTATTCTCTATTATTCTTCATCATCCGTGTAATAAGTTATTTGAGATTAATTTATATTCCTATTTGGTTCATACTATATAGTATATTCAAAAGTTAATTCTAATAAAGCAACGTTATCTTTTATTAAATTTATAGTTATGAGATGAATACTTTCAGGGAGACTAAAGAGGTAATTTAAGCTGGATTTATAGTGATTCAGAAGATTTTGTCTTTATTTCTTGGGGTAAGGCTAAAAGATCTTAAAAAGTCCCATGTTTGATCTTGCGTATAATATTTTAGATTTGATAAATTAAAACTTTGTCCTGCTAAGTGATCTCCTTCTCAATTTAATTTTGAGTTTGATTGTAGTTTATTTCTTGAAAAACTCATGATTAAATCCAGCAATATTGAGTCTTCAATAGTTAGGATCAAGGATTTTGGACGAACTAGAATGTTCAGCAATATTGAGTTTTCAATAGTTAGGATCAAGAGATTTTGGACGACTAGAAAGTACTTTAATTCTTTGTTAAGGTCTAAATAATTTAGTTGGTAGATAGGGTCTAAATAATTTAGTTGGTGGGCTCTGATACCATTAATACAAGGATCTGGTAATTTTTTTGTAGAAAAAGGTTTAAAACTGTTTGATGTGAGAACATTAATGAACGAAAAATAGATTACACTATTTCAATTAGTACAAAAATGGTACTCCCGAAGTAATAAATCAAATTATCAACAAAAAATTTCAAGAAGTTATATCTTCCTTCTTGTCAATTCTTTTCTAGAGATATGTCATTCTTCAATCTACCGCCATGCCCTTCCTCTCAACGAGCCTTACAAGACTAACTTCAATTTACGAACTATTTCTCTCCCTTCAAGAATTTAGAAGAATGAAGATAAAATTCAAGAGATGTTTGAACATAATTATTTTTATTACTTGGTTTCCCAAAAAAGAGAAATTAGAACATTGCAACAAACAGATAGCTCTTTGGGTGATCCATACTTTGCCTAAATGCCTCTGCCTCCTTCCTTTTGAAACTACATATTTATATTGTTTTAAAAGGAAGATCTTACATCATCGATTACATCTTCGTAGCATTAAAGTACGATGTTGATAATGCTGAAATGATAAGCTCACAGTCGATAGAGAATGGAGACATGCTGCAAACTTGCAATAATGTATGCTATGGACCTACAGTCTTTATTTTCATGTTGTCTTTTTAGTTTTAGACAGTAGCCTATCTTTAGTTAAGTGATAAGATAAAGTTAATAGTGACTTGTGTCAGAATCATAGCTTGTGATAACATCGGAAAAATATGGACCTTACATATGGCCTTTGGGTTGTAAAATCTGGGTCATTCGTAGTCGCGCCTGTTTTTTCTTCTTCTTTCCGGAATAGTTCAGCAAATTTAGTTTTGATAGCTGTAGATCCCTATAAGTTTTTTTCTGGTTTGAGTGTGAGAAAAAATTTCAAGAGCTTACCATCGTAGACTCCCTCTTTCATTCCTTAGTTAAAATAATGTAGTTGACTCATCTGTGTAGACTTTGAGTCCAGAAGAATACAGTCGATCACCATGATATTTGACAGCAAAGGCTCCATTAGTTCTTCTGTAGTTAATCCAAGATTCATTGAACCTAAATGGTTCAAATTTTCTGATAGCTTCAATGTTAAGTTCAAACTATTCAGAAATGTAGCCAACTTGAATTCAGCTAATTTCAGGGTATAGAAAGCTAGTTTCTTCATCTTTTTCTGGTGGAATACTATGAAAATTTATGAATATAGGTCTGCTTAAAAGTCTTGAGAGGTTGAACTATCTTTGGCAAAAATTTGGCCATTTTAGTTAATTTTGAATCTAGGTAAAGTAAATCAAGATATCCAAACTGATAAAGTTGGTAGTTTATATTCGGATATGATCCCGAGCAAGCAGTGAGCCTCGCAAATAAGAATTTCCTCTACTGTAGAAAGTTTGTGGTAGTTCTTGTAGTTTTCAGTAAGCTAATTCAGTTGTCTTTCGATAGTCTGAGAAAAAAGGGTAACAGATATCAAGACTGACAAACTTTTTGGCTTGACTAGTTTGGGTAATAGTTCTTTTCGATAATAGTTTGTCCTTTAACTCTTGTATCTCTTTCTCTTTTTCAAGAAAAAAGGTTTGAACTGGCTTCGGATTTAGTAGTTTGCAAAGATTGAGTCTTTGCTGCGCTAATAGTTGATATAGTTGGTATAGTTGAAGGGAGATGATTTTGGAGAGCTAATTGATTTTAGCATCTCTGTTATCACAGTTCTCCCTTGTTCTAGATCCTTCTTCATATCACCAATGTGCTGTTAGTTCCTGTTGCAAGTTCATTGATTTCTGTAAGAAGATTATCAAGTATAGCTTGAACTCCTGTTCGAGTTGTTCTAGTCCCATTGAAACAGTCTTTAGATATTCATTAAAGTCAATGACAATGTCTTCAAGTTCCTTAAGCTTGTCTGGAGTAGCCATGGTTGAAATATTCTGATTCTCTTGTTAGGTAATCTACAACAAAATTATTATTTTCTGCAGCATGCTCATAAACCGCATTAAATTGAGCTAAGAAAGTTCGTCATCTATGGAGTTTATGCGCATGAAGACTATTATCTAAGACTTGTTTAACAAATATAGTTGCGGCATTATTGTCTGTCAATACTTTGAAAGGTTTAGGTAAAAGAAATAGTCTCTATTTTTCAATTCCTTTGATTATAGCTAAAATTTCCTTTTGCACTGTATTATAGTTTTCTTAAGTTTGGGAAAACTTTCCACTGTGATATTTGCATATTTTGTCAAGATCAGTTCTTAGTATAACTGACCAAACTTTGTCAAAAGCATCAGTTTGCTTTATTAAATTGTCTTCTGGTTCTGATAGTCTAAGTTGAGGTAACGTTTTACATTCTTCTTTAAGATGTTTGACGATTTGGGTGTGATAATTGCTTCATCCTTTGGTATTATTTTTTCTTAATAAACTTTGTAGGTCTTTCTTTTTCTTTGCCAGATCAGGTATATAGGAACTAGGATAATTAAGTAATCCTAAAAATCCTTGTATTTGTTTTTTAATTCTTAATTCATCGGGACGCTCTGTTATTTTTCTAGAAATATGAGTTTCTAAGGAAACACCATTTGATCCCAATTCGAATCCTAAGAATTCAATTTTTTTCTTTTTCAATTGTAGCTTTCTTTTCACTACGGCATATTCCTTCTTTTATAGCTATTTCTGCAAACGTTTGTAGATGCTCTCTATGTTCCTCCAAAGATTTTGAGTTGATAAGGATATCATCAACATAAACTACTAAAAGGAGTTTAGATGTTTAAATGTATTGTCCATTCTTCTTTGAAATATTCTTGGACCATTTTTTAGTCCAAACGACATTACAATCCACTCGTAAAATCTTGTGTGGTACTGAAGCCTGTATATTTTATACTGTCTTCTTCCATTTTTGTTTGCCAAAATCCAGATTTACAATCAAATTTTGAGAATTTTTTTTTTTGGGGTTTTTGACAAGATTAATTAAGACTTCTTTATTAGGTAAGAAGTAATTGTCTGTCTTTGTAAATTGGTTGAGTTTTTTTATAATTAATTATCATTCTTTCTTTATTTCTTCACCTTTCTACTTCATTCAGTACCATACAAGTTGGTGAAGAATAATTAGCTTTTGAGGGTCTTATTAATCCTTTTTCTAATAGTTTATTAAATTGTATAATAAATTCTTTTATATCTTCTAGTTTGTAAAGTATAGGTTTTTCTCTAATATATAATTCTTGAGTTAATTCTATTTTTGCTTGAGGATGTTCAGGTTTACAGAATTGTAAAGGATTTTCTGAATAGATTCGTTTTAACTTATTAATCAAGTCTTCTTTCTTAATTATGTTTACTTTGAAACTTGGTTTTTGTATTCGTGTTGAAAGTATAATTTGTTCATATCCCTATCCATCACGCTTCACGCGTACTCTATAGGGGTGTCTTAAAATAGGTATTTTGTGTATGACCACATTTCTGTAATGCCCCAAAAATTCAATTTGGGAATTTGACTCAGTCCTTGACTTGACTAATGTTGACTACTGACTCGCCTGGCAGAAGATAGTCACACTGGGCGTTACCGCCACATTTCTTTACAGGAAATACCAGGCTAATAGAATAAACATTTTATTAGAAACTAAACTGAAAGTTAATGCCCAAAAAAAAAGTCCCAAACATTCCAACAAGTTCCAAGGGTTTCCAAACCACTGTCCAGTCCTCTAAACTTAAATTCTATGCGCGTCGGCCTCACAACTAAGCACAACTCCCATCCCCATATGTAAAATGATCACTTGAAAATAAAACATTTTCAAATAGTGAGTGGAAGCTCAATAACAATCATCCTCAACTGTAAATTAATGATTTAAAAGCATCTGAAAGCAATTTGAGTAAAACACAGGACATAACACAGGATGGAGATTGTTGTAAGGGTTAAACTCCAGTTTCATTCTCAATTCAGTTCCTCTCCCTTTGGTCTCAATAGGAATAAGTCGACGAGTGATCCTAGTGGGTCTCATGGCCTGCAGTTGGTCTAGTTGCAGCCGATCAACTCTTTCATGGCCTACCGTCCACTGACGGTTACCGATAGCCTGGATTACGCCTACTGCTTCCAGTATAACGTTACCGATCTACTAGCATGCTTTGCCCGGGGAAGACAATAGGTCTTCTAACACTTGGAGGATTAGGCCCCCCATCTCGTCACACCCAAAACATATTTAACAAGGGTTCATAACATCTCTTACTTTTTCGATTATTGTAGATCAAAGCAATTATTAACAAACTCACCCTACCTTCACAACTCACAGTTTCACAGACAAGCATAAACCAATACAACCGTTCCATAAGCTCCCCTACAACCATTAAGGTTGATCCAAGCAGGATAGCTACTATCAAAGAGCATGTAGAGGTTAAAGCATGACTGTTACCTGGTTTTCCGTGACTTACGGGCTCAGTTTTCCTAGCGTGGGCCTGCTGATTTGCACCTGGACCAAGAAAACACATTCTCAGCCTTTAATAAATGTGAGGTGTGTTTTTAGCCCGTTCCCCACTTAGAGTAATTTTTCTATGATTTTTAGGCCGTCTTAGTGAATTAATTTTGTGAGCCCTCTAATTCCCAGTGCAGGTTAGAAAACAGACTCAAATTCCAGCAACCATAACTCGAGATCCCTACATCAAAATTTAGTGATTTTATCCTTTCCAGAAAGGTCAGTTCTTCCTCTACAAGCTTTATGTTCAAGGTTTTCTCAAATTCCGGCATTTACTAAATTAAAAATCCTAAAATGTACAAACTATCCTTGGCCACCTCTGCTTGGACAACCTCCGATAAAACAACCATAACTTTTCTAATTCAAATCCAATTCCTCTGATTCAAAAGGCGTAGTGTAGGGGACATTTTATCTATCCACCCTAAAAATTTCGTGATTTTTAGCCTAGTACAACGACAGGGGTAATTTTTCAAAGCCATGTTCACATTCTGATCAAGGTCAGTGGCGTGCTCATGCGATTCTCCCCACCAAGATGTGATCTCTAAGCCCTAATTTTACAATACGACCCACATGACTCTGAATGTACACCCTGGCGAGTACATTTCCCCCTCCCAAGCCATCCCAGTTGAGAAAACATAAAGTTTCAATGAGAGAATTGTAAAACACCACTATGCACTTACCTTGATGTGGTTCCTCAAAGAAGTGTTTTGAAACGTCACCCCCCTATGGAATTCAAATCTGACAATTTGTAAACCCACAACAAAAATCAGTGATTTGAATTTCTTGAATCCAAAATTCATAAAGAAAATAAAAAGGAGGTTTCAATCTTGAAGGACAAAATGATGTATGGCATTAGAGCTTTTGCATGAGTGTGTATAGTGTATCCAATACTCACTACAAGAGAGGAGGAGGGGTGGGGCGGCATTGGCATGGTGGGGTGTTGGCGGTGGCCGGCTAGGGCGGCGGTGCACTGTGTGTGTATGACACAGAGAGAGAGAGAGAGAGAGAGAGAGAGAGAGAGAGAGAGAGAGAGACGGAAGAGAGAGGGAGAGAGTAGGGTTTAGGGTTTCGGGGTTTAAGGGGGGGAGGGGTTTCGGGGTTGAGGGAGGGGGAGTCGAGTGGGGAAAGGCCGAATAGGGGGGAGTGAGAGGGGAGAGAGAGAGAGAGAAGTGTAGGGTTTTGTTTAACTTCTCAAAGAAGAAATTCTCTAAAACATATATATATATTTTTTTCCTCATCCCTAAAATAGCAAGTTTTGAACCAAAGTTTAGTGAAAAAGAAATTGACTCGAGGAGGATTCTAGGTCGGCCCATATCGAATATAAATTTTCGGGGCTTCACAATTTCGTAGTAAGATATACCATATAGGGAGTTTGTGTAAATTTAGCCAATTATTTAGGGGAATCATTTCCTAGTAGAATATCATCTCCTAAGTTGTATTGTAATACTAAAAGAATATTAAAGATTTTATTTCCTAATATGATGGACACTTACTTTGTACAAGTTCTAAATAAGTAGTGGTAAGGTGAACACCTTTGATTTTAATTTTTCGATGAGATGGGAGTTTTTCCCATTTTGGTAATAGAAAGTCCTGAAAAAAAGTTACTTCTGATCCAGTGTCTATTAGGACTGTAGTTGAAATATCTAAATCTTCTACTGTTACAGCAATATATGTAAGGATAGCAATGTAAAGTTCTTTCACATTCTATCCAGGAGGGTTATATTTTGCTTAACAACTAAGATGATTCACTACAAGAAAAAGACGAATAAAGACGGAATCAGTGACGAAAATTGGTTAATCAGCGACGAAATTTTGACATCAGCGACGGAATTGACGATGGAATACAGCTCTCAGATTTTCGCTCGTCGCTGAGTACCCGACGACAGATTCAGCGACAGAAATTGCGACATACTTTTTTTGGCAGGGAAACTGGCGGGGCGAAGGTGGTGACGGAATTGATCATCCGTCGCCATCAGCGACGGAATGGGTGACGGAAATTCCGTCGTTGATGGCGACGGATTATCAATTCCGTCGCCCCCTGGCCCAAAAAAAATTTTTTTTCTCTCCATCCGTCGTCATTCCGTCGCTAACTCCCTTTTTTTTAAAAATAAAATCGCTTATTTTTGATTATATCCGTACATACAAATGAATCCCTGCAAGAAATTTACATCTCCGCACTCAATCAACATCCAATGGCTTCGAATATGGCTTCATTCGAAGCGTTCTCAACAATTTCAAGCCACACAAAGGTCGAATTTCACATCGAACACAACACTTCCAACCAAGGGTTTTCAATTTACAAACCAGAAGTTCCAAACAAACTCTCTATATATCACAAACTACAAGTTCGAAAAAAAGTCTGTACATATCACAAACCACAAATCCAAACAAACCAGAAGTTGATTGTCAGTAATTGAGAATAAAGTTATATATTTATTTGCAGAAGAGGGAGAAGCAAGCGTGAAATGGGAGGGGAGTGAAATAAGCACCGGGCCGAGGGGAGTGAAATAAGCAGAAAGGAGAGAGGAAGCAAGCAGCAAGAGATATACTTCGTGAAGAATCAAGCATAAGAGGCACCAGCTGAAGGAAACCTGCAACCAACTCAATCACCAAGGTCTTCCTCTTCCTCTGCCTCACCACCTTCCTCATTACGTTGCGAGAGATGAGTAAATGGTGGCTGAGATCCCGAACCAGACGCCTGTTGCATTTGAAAGAAAGCTTGGAGGCGCTGATCGACGCTCATCATTTGTTGGCTCAGTTGTTGGTTGCTTTGGGTGAGCAATTTATTGGATTCCTCCAGTTGCTTACATTTCTCTATAACCAACCGGTAGCTTTCAGCTTGTGAAGTTAGCTCACCCCCAAGTTGGTTACTACACCCCTTAACTCATTGAGCTCTTGTTGCGATGACGTAGAACCGGTACCTGCTGACAGGCATTTCAGTGAAGTACGCATTAGTATTGCAAGTAAATAAATTCAATATATAACCATGGTCGTTGAAACGTTAATATGAAAACTGTACCGGATCTTTGAGTGGGATTGAAGTAACCGGATTCCCTCATGTTGACAGCCTCGTCCCCAATGCCATAAATACGACCCTTCTTGTTCTTGAACGTCTTCACCCACAACTCATTTGGGTTTGGAAACGGCTGGTTTGGATCTTGAGAACTATCATCCCCGGTCCCTTGAGAGTTGATAACATTTTGAAAATCACATTCAAAGGATTCCTACAATATCGTAACATGCGCACGAAATCATGCATACTAAATATACTTGAAATGAAGTATACAAGTTTAGGGGGAAACTACCAATGAAGATTGAGAATAGCTAATTGCTTACATATATTTGTTGTGATTTCTTGTCAACCCAAGGGGCATCTTCTTTGCACTGGAGTTTGTGAGTGCGACTGAATAATTCAACAATGGTGGGCTCTGTCCCAAGTTGTTTCCTCTATGTACCTGCTAGAAAGAATGATGTCAAGCACAACACAAAATACAGTATTAAACTTAAACGAATACGTAGCAAACATTAATTCATTTACCAGACGCCGCCTATGCTCATGCATAGGGATCAAGCCACAGGTGTGGAGAGATAGGCCACCACTTTCTGGAGTCCCCAGTCGGTTCTTCTGGGCTGTTTCACGCAATTTCTTATAATGTTCATTCGCCCAGTGCTGCTGGAGTCCCTCCCATTGAGCATCACCGAGTTAAACAGGCTTCTTGTTATGCTTCCTTACTTTGCCAGAGAAGTCTCTCAAGCATGCATTGCCTCGGTTTTCAAAATTCCTTCTTATAAGATCCTCATGGATCGGATCCCAAGTAAACCACTTCTGCAATCATGAAAACAAAAAACACATCAAATAATTCAACACTAATATAGCACCTTCACAGAAACTGTTAATACAAAGTCACTGTAGTTACCTTGAACTCTCCAAACCACAAATCTCGTACTTGTTTGGGCACTTTGCTCCAAGTAGGCCAAGTTCCGTCAAATTTGCTTTGAAATATGAGCGAAATCCTACTAACAGCACCATCATTGGGGAGAAACTTAATTGAACATAACACATAAAATTCATTACTTGTTATGCAAAATTTATGTAGTACTTCATAAGATATAACAAATGAAAACTTACCCGTTACTGTCTGGCTCAATCTAAGTCTTAGTTCGAGTGCTCCCATAAGTAGATTGTGCTTCACTTTCGCCACTTCCAATGTTCTCTTGGGACTGGTTTGTGTTAGGGTGAGTGGGTTGGGGAGTGGGCTGCACAGTGTGAACAACATGAGGGTTTGGAGGAATGTTGTAGGCAAATTGGCCGTACATGGTGCTTTGGTTGGGAATGTATGAGGTCTGATGATGGAAAGCCCCAAATGGGGGAGGCAGTGATCCTGAAATACCTAGTATGTAAGTAGCTATTGTCGCTCCTGGATGAACTGGTATATGAGGTAGCTGGGGGGAAGATGGATCAATGTCCATTGCGGTCGGATCGACGGCAGAGCTCCGATGCCCTCGGCCTCTATCTCGAGGGGAGGACTTTGCTCGACGAGAACTCGAATCCATACCTGAAATAGGTGACAACAACGCCAAGTACAAATATATAATGATTGCACATGTAAACCGTTTTCCTCATACATCAAAATAGGTACGTAGGTTACACATATTTTGCAAAGCTCATTCATACAATATAAGTAAAGTCACAACCAATTGTTTGACATGCAAAGTACTCATATACATAAGAATTCGTAACCACTCAATCATCTGCATCCTCATCCTCATCAATGTCATCGTCATCATCATCATACAAATGCACTGTTTGTCGGTCTTGAACAGTTGAATATAATGCACCTAAGGTGACATAACATGTGGTTTTAATTAATACAATACACCTAATTAACTGTTATGTTCAAATTATGAATAAATGAGTTCGAATACTTACATTCTCACTAAACCAATATGCAAAATGAGTTTCGATGATGGTGTCGACATTTGCGTCGCTGACATTGGGATATGCAACTCTCACTTGTTCTGTGAAAATTCTATCACATTTTATGAAGCCTATTAACATACTTGCGCTGTGAATGATAAACTCAATTGGAAGTGAAAATACCACTCACCCTATATAAGGTTTAACTTCATCACAATTTAACAGCACGTGAAGTTGGGCAGCAACATATTCGACATCTGTGAGATACCTTGATTTTTCCCTACCAATAGCAGTCCCTTGCGGAGCAAACATGGACAGAGTTAGAACATGATTAATATGTTCATAGTCATCCTCATTTCTCCTGCACCTAATGCGCATGGAGGGCACATTAGAGCTGAAGTAATAGGAGGCGAAGAATGTCCTCTCTGCCTCTAGGTATGCTTCTGTGATTGAACCTTCAGGACACGCTTGCTGCTTTATCTTTTTCTTCAATCGGCCAAAGAACCTACCAAATTCACAATTGCAATCACTTTTAAGTGATTCCACATATAAGAATTCATAGAAGGTTTCATCGATTATAGTATAATTTACCTCTCAAATGGATACATCTATCAGTATTGTACTGGACCACCTAGTTGAGCCTCTTCTGCCAAATGCACTGGCAGGTGCTCCATTACATTGAAAAAGCCAGGGGGGAAAATGGTCTCCAACTTACACAAAGTGATGGCAATGTTGCGATGTAGTTCCTCAAGCATATCCTCCCGCAATGTTGGTGAGCATAAGTTCTTGAAGAACTAACTTATCTCAATAAGAGGTTTCAACACATCATCTGGGAGCGCACCAAATGCAATTGATAAAAGAGTCTCTATGAAGGCATGACAATCATGACTTTTTATGTTATTGAACTTAGCCTCATTAGGGTCCACGATATTTCTCAAATTAGAGCAATATCCATCAGGCTTTTGAAGCTCCTTCACCCATTCGCACAACTCTCTTCGTTTATCCACAGGAAGTACGAACTTCGCTTTTGGTTTAACCGGCCTACCACTTGGGCCTGAATATAAATGTAATTCTGGTCTATCACATATTTCTGCAACATCCATTTTTGATTTGGCACTGTCCTTTGTTTTCCCATGAACATCCATAACAGTGTTGATAATATTCTCGAAGAAGTTCTTCTCAATATGCATTACATCCAAATTATGGCGGAGCAGTTGATGGTGCCAATAGGGCAACTCCCAGAATATGCTCTTCTTCATCCAGTTGTGCTCATTCTCCTTAAATCCTGATATGACAAAGTCACCATTTGTGGTTACCATTACGTAATCTTCCACCTCAGCATAAAGTTCTTCCCCGAACAATCGGCGAGGAGGAACCCCTGTAACAGTTCTACCTTTCCTAAATGCGGTTCTATTTCTTCTGAACGCCTGATTCCTTGGTAAAAACCACCGATGATAGTCAAACCATGAGAATTTACCTCCACTTCGCGATCTCAAAGTCATTTGCTGTTTCATACATACGGGACATGCCAATTGGCCATTAGTACTCCACCCAGATAACATTGCATATGCGGAAAAATCGTTGATGGTCCACATAAGTGCAGCCTTCATCTGAAATGTACGCCTCGTAGAAATATCATAAGTCTCAACTCCAACATCCCACAACTCTTTCAACTCATCAACAAGAGGTTATAAATATACATCTATCTTGTTCTTGGGATTTTTGGGCTCGGGGATTACACAAGTCAAGAACATAAACGGTGTGATCATACACAGTTCAGGGGGGAGGTTATAAGGTGTAACGACCACTGGCCAAATGGAGTATGATCTTGAAGATAATGTATAAAGATTAAATCCATCAGCACATAGGCCAAGCCTCACATTCCGAGGCTCTGCAGCAAATTTAGGGTACTTGGTATCGAAATGTTTCCGTGCTGCCACATCTGATGGATGACATAAAACACCGTCCTCACATCGATGTTCATAATGCCATCTCATGTGCTCTGCACTACTTCTTGATGCGTACAACCCCTGCAGTCAAGGTTTTAACGGCAAGTAATGCATCCTTGAGTATGGCAATGGATTCTGATTCCTTTGTTGTGACCTTTGCCTCTTCCACCTTGAATACCCACAAAACTTGCACGCATCCAAGTTTGCGTCCTCCTTATAAAATAACATGCAACCTTTTCGGCAACAATCAATTTGGACCACATCGTTGCCGAGATCTTTAACAACCTTCTTCGTTTGCCCGTAGTTGTTAGGCACGCGGTTGTTAGGGGGACACATCTCTTTCATTAATTGAACAACTTCATTAAAACAATTTTGAGGCATATTATAATCAGATTTAATACTCAACAGTCTCACCGCCGCAGATAGTTCACTGTGGATGGAGCAGCCATCATATAAGGGTTGTTGAGCAGCTTGAACTATATTATAAAATGGTTCTCGGCAAGTGCTTGACCCCTCTTCCCTTACACTTTGATTTGCTGTTATAGCATCATCAACCATGTCCTCCATCTGATCTATGTAGGATTCAGAATAGTCATTATTAACATGACTTGAACCTCCAACTTCGAAAATTTTACTATTTGGATACCCAGAACCATATTCCTGAGGTTCTATTTCCCCATGACTTATCCAAAACCAATACCACTTACATAAAACCCTTATCCATAAGGTGCATCTTGACCTTATCAGGTGTCAAGTACACCCTATTTTTGCGTTTCGCACAAGGACATCTATACTTTTCCCATTCAGAAACTCTGTCTGTGTACGTGCAAATTGATCAAATTTGTTTACTCTATCTAAAAATTCTTGCGTATAACCACTACGATCAGGCAGTAATCTATTATACATCCACCTAGTGGAGGACCATTCATATTCTGCTTACATAATAATAACCGCATAAGGTATTTGATAAGAATTAATTTTAATCAAAATTATAATAATTACATAAATTACGCAATTATATATTATGTATGCTTACTTTAAAATTTCCACATGCACCCAAAAAAAACATACAAATAGGTGATAAATATACTTACATTCTCACGAACATCACAAAACTAATAATTCATACATAGTTGACCACTTTATTCCACCATCATATCAACTTTAAACTTAAAATTACCAAATCTAAGTGTACATTGTATTGGGAGAAAACTTTAAACAAATATGAGCTATAACTTCATACAAACATCACATTTGAACAAAATAATAAACTAAAACATCTCAATCCACTAACATATCAACTTTCAAGTCACATCACCAAACCTAAATCCTAAATTGCATTGAGCAAAATCTCCAACCAAATTTCGACAGCATTATCAATTAAAATATTTCATTCCACCAACATATGAAATTTCAACTTCAAACTACCAAGCCTCCACCCTAAATCGCATTTACTAAATTCTTGTAACGAATTAGAGCAATAACCTCACACAAAGTGCACATTTCAACAACATTATCAATGAAACCATTTCATTCCACCAACATATCAAACTTTAACTTCAAACTATCAAACCTAAACCCTAAATCGCATTTCCCCCAATCTTGAACCAAATTAAACCAATAACCTCACACAAACACCACATTTCAATATAAATATGAACTAACTATGAAATTCTAACAATGTAATACAAAAATTTGTAGAAATTTCAAGTTGTTTAGTTGAGAAAAACACCTCAATTAACTTTAAAAAACCGACGGTGGGGGCGGCAGACGGAGGCCGGCGGCAGGGGGAGGTCACCGGCGGCGGCGGGTGGGGTGGACGACCGTCGGCGGTGGCTGGGCATGGCGGGGAGGTGGCTGGTGGCTGGGTTGCTGTTGCTCACGGCGTCCTCTCTCTCTCTCTCTCTCTCTCTCCCCGACGCTTCGAAAATCAGCAAAATGAAACCAGAGAAATCCGCTTTCATTTTATAGGGGTGGCGACGGAATGCGACGGAATTTCCGTCGCGACCCCTTGTTTTAAAAAAAATTTTTTTTTAAGGCGACGGAAATTCCGTCGCCCAATTTTTTTTAAAAAAATTCATAATGGCGATGGAAATTCCGTCGCCACCTGTCAATTATGGCGACAGATTAAAATTTCCATCGCCATATCTGTGGTATAATCTGACTTTTTTGTAAAACTATTTTTCCGTCGTCATTTCCGTCGCTAAATCTGTCGCTATTTTTTTCCGTCGCTGAATTCTGTCGTTAATATGAACTTTTTTAGTAGTGATTTGGGTTGGTTTAATTTCATAAGTTGTAAATGGGCCGAGGAAATTCATTCCTAATAAGATATGATAAAATGCATTATTAATAAAATGATCAATATAACAATCACATTCTAATAGAAATGAAGTAGAGGTTTTCATCATAATTTTAGATTTTTGATTAAGAGTAGATCTTCTACCATCATACATAACAAAATTATATTTAGTGGCAGAAATGACAGGAATAGGTAAAGGCATACAATGACATTGAGATGCTCCTGTGTTAATTAAAATTTTATTTTCTATCCATGTTTGTCCATTAAAATATTCTAACTTTACTTTGTAAGTTTTATTATTAGTATTTACCTTTGTTATGCTTTTAGGTTGGAATCTAGGTATTCTTGTCTTCCTAAAGCTTCTTGGTAAAGCTGGTTGATTAGCTATTCTCATTCCTTTTTTTATATAGAAAAGTCTAGGTGCTTCAAAACTACTTGATGCTTCATCTTCTTCTACTAGTTGAAAGTCTGTTAATACAGGTAACCTTGTTTCTTGCATTGATGGTGACATAATGGTGCTTACTGTTGAGAAGATTCGGTCTCCAATTATTTTTCGTGTTTATTGTACTTCTTTTATAGGGAAATTAGTGTTAGAGAAAATGTATAATCCTCTGTAATAAAAGGATACTGCATCACTTTCTGGTTATAATCCTATATCTGTTAAAAGTTTAAATTGTAAATTAAGAGTATTTTTAATATTTTTGCTTTGTAAAGTAACTGAGTAATTTGAATAGCATTCAAAGATTAATCTTTCATAAATCGAGTTTCCTTGTAAAGTTCTGAGATGACTATTCTGAATATTTTTAAATCTTTGATCATTTAGTGATGAAATGATGGATGAATTAGTACCTTCTTTAAAACATGCTTTTATAGCGATTTGTGTTCCTTGTAAGTGCACATATTTAATTAAGTCTCGATCGTTTGAAGGAATTTCATTTAAGAATTTCTCAATTATGTCTTGGGTCATTAGTCTTACTCTAATATTTCCTTGTAGATGTCGGACTTTAATCGGTTGTTGTGTAGTATACAATTTGAAATGTCGTATTAGTTTTCTTGTTAATAGGTCATCTAATTTTTTCATAAAGTTCCTCAGATCTTTGAGAGATAGGTCTGTTACCACTATTTTTGCTTATAGTTTTTGATTAAATGTAATTACTCCTGTATAAGTTTTGTTATTTTCTTATTCTTGTTGTTGTATTATATCTGTTTCTTTAGTACTAATCTTTAGTGTATGAATAACTTTCTATTTTAGAGGAGTGCTAATCTTTAGTGTATGAAAACTTGCTGGACTACATAATGAGCATCCCATCTAGACTTTAACTTGCTAGGAAATAGTTTCAACTTAGAATTATAAAGCTAAATTTTTGATTTGGTTCAAATGATTTTTTGGGAATATGTTTTTCTTGAAAAGCTTTGATTTTGGATTTGCAATTCTTAGCATTCTCATACGCTTCATTTTTTAATCATTGAAGATTGCAGTTAAAGCTAGGTTATTTCAATTCAAAATTAAGAGTTTTAATAGCCCAACGGCACATGCTCTAACTCGATAGATAAATGAAATGGCTTACCAAATACAGGTTTAAAAGGAGACACCCTTATAAGGATCTTATAGGTAGTTTGATAGGTATAAAGAGCATCATTTAACCTCAAAGACCAATCTTTTCTATCATGTCGAACAATTTTCTCAAGTATGGATGTGATCTTCCGATTAGACACTTCTAGTTGACAACTAGTCTAAGGGTGATAAGGGCTAGCTACTTTATGTGTTACCAAATACTTTTTTAATTAGAGGTTCAAATGAGCGGTGAAGAAAATGACTACTACCATCACTAATGAGTGCCCTAGGAGTACCATATTAACAAAAGATGTAATCTTTGACAAACCTCAGTGCGACCTTATGGTCATTTGTTGCGGTAGCCAATGCTTACATCCACTTTGACACATAATCAATAGCAACCAATGTGTATACAAATCAAAAAGGGTGGGAAATGACCTATGAAGTCAATAACCTAACATCAAATATTTGAACAATCAGAACATGGGAAAGGGACGTCATATGTCTACAAGACGAAGCACTAGAGCGCCGACACAGCTCACATGCAAGACAGAAATAGTAAGCATATTTAAACAAGGTGGGGCAATAGAAACCACTTTAGAGGACCCTAGCAGTAGTCCTTATGCTTCCAAAGTGACCTCAGAAAGGAAACAACGGTAGAAAGTAAGGACACTGTGAATTTCACTTTCTGGCACAAACACACGAATGACTTTATCAGAACAATGCTTGAATAGATAAGATTATTCTCAATAGTAATGCTTGACCTAGGAGAAGAACCTATCTTTTCCCTATGCTGTAATAAGAGGACCCATCAAATAAACCTAGGTTTGCTTTCTTTATTGGACAACAATTGTGTCAAGGTAACATGATCAGTAAAAATCACCAGTTGCAAACAAAGAAGCTATGAGCAAAACTTGTTAAGTGAAAATACAACAACTATCAACTCTTTTGTAGTCATGATCCAATCCTTTTGTGCATCAATGAGATTTCTACCATCATAGTAGATGACATGAGACAGCTTGCTCACTTTTTGACCTAGAACTATCCTATAGCAAAGTCAGATGCATAGCCTAAAAAAGAGGACCCATCAAATAAACCTAGCTTTTCTTTCTTTATTGGACAACAATTGTGTCAATGCAACATGATTTCAAATGGCAAGGAAAAACGTTAGGAGGTTGAACAATAGGGGTTGACATAAGTAAAGATTGAAATTTCGTAAAAGTTTTCACACAAGACTCATCGAAGCCAAAAGAAGCGTCATTACCTAAGAGATTAGTAAGTGGCTGGGTGACTTTATGAAAATCCTTGATGGACATCCTATAGAAACCTGCATGGCCTAAAAAAGATTTCATCTGTTCACATAACTTACAGCACAACAGACAAATTAGCAAGATATGCATCAAATGAACACCAAAGGGAGAAAGGTCATCCATGAACACCTCTAGAAAATTATAAATCATGTTAGAAAATACAGCCATCATGCATCTCTGAAAAGTAGAAAGCGCATTACGTAACCCAGAAGGCGTTCTTTTGTAAGCAAAGATACCTAAAGGGCATGTGAAGGTGGTCTTTTCCTAGTCCTCTAGGTAAACACTACCAGATTACAACTGGAATAGCACCAGCAAAGCAGTAAAAGATTTGGCTGCTAATCACGGTTTGATTTGGTTAATAAAGGGAGCAGAAATTGGTCTTTTTATAGTAACTGAATTAAGCTTCATGTTATCAATGCAAACTATTGGACTTGTGATTTCTTTAGAGGTAACTAACTCTCTAGCACTGTTTCCGTAATGCCCTAACCCCTCTTGGGTCGTGAACAGTTACCATGAACGACTTCAATTATCATCGAATGGCTCTGTAAATCACCACAAGTCCTTCCGGTGTGCTTCATCCTTGCTCACACGCTACTTGAAAAACTTTCCAGAAGGTCACCCATCCCAAAATTGCTCCTTAATAAACACGCTTAACTATGGAGTTCTTAAGAGTGGACTTCCCGAAAAGAAAGATGCACCTTTAGTGAAATAAGTAGTCACTTCGATCCTTTTAAGCTACACTCGAGGTGTTACAATCACCCTCACTTGAAGCGCACAACGTCCTCATTGTGCCTCACTAATCGACCAACTTACGAGTCCTCTTGACTGGTGGTCCATATCCAGTATCTTTGCCCCACTAGGTGACTACCCATGGACACTCCATCTACTGGCGTAGCTCACGGTCATGGGTCGGTTCTGATATCATCTGTGACGCCCCAGCCCCTTTTTGGTCGCAGATAGTAACCATGAACAGCTTCAAGGATCATCGACTGGCCCCACAAATCATCACATGGCTTTTCAATGTGCTTTATCCTTGCTCACACACTGCTTGGGAAACTTTCTAGGAGGTCTCCTATCCCAAGATTGCTCACCAACAAGCACGCTTAACTATGGAGTTCTTAAGAGTGGGCTTCCCGAAAAAAAAGATGCACCTTTGGTGATATAAGTAGTCACTTGATCCTTTTAAGCCATACTCGAGGTGTTACAGTTTCTAACTACAAAGATACTAGAGTTCTTAGAAACAACCTATATAGGACTAACCCACTAACGATCAAAGAAAGGATAATGATTCCTGTAGAAGCTTCACTACCTCTTTTCAAGCAACTTCCTTCATGTGTGGGTTCAAGTTGCATTGCATCTCCCTAGTAGGCTTAGCATTCTCTTCTAAATGAGTACTATGCATGCATATGGTAGGACTGATCTCTTTGAAATTAGCTATGGATCATCCTATGGAACCCTTATGCTAAGATAAGACACTCACTAACTGGTTCGAGTGGTATGAAGACAACCATGAAGAAATGATCATAGGCAAGGGCTTATCAGATCCTAAAAACACATACCTGAGTGTATCGAGCAAGGCTTTTAATGCGAGTTTGGGAGATGACTCAATAGAGGGAGGTGAAAACTAGCTATAGGAGGTAGCGGTTTATACTTTGACATTCAAGAAGAAGATTCACAAGATAGATCACAATCAAGCTCATAGTCCAACTCCTCAACTACATCTCTTATATCAAATGACTCCAACTCGGAATAATAATGTAGGTAATGGCTACTCAATGATCTCATGAATCTAACCCACAAAGAAACACTATGACTCTTCTCCTAAAGTGGTTGGGAGGAAGCTTTAAAAATACTTACTCTAACTGTTATATTTATTATAGCCACATCCATCACCCTTGACTTGTAGTTAATAGTGGCATTGGCAGTCGCTAGCAAAAGATGCCCTAAAATGATTGGATTTACTTACACATATGAATAAGGTCTACATCCAGAACCACAAAGTCTATTAGGAAATAGCCTATATTAACCTAAGCAAGCACATAATCAATTCTACCCTGATGTGTCCTAATTGACCTATTAGCTAACTGAAGGGTACAATTGGAAGGCTTTAGCTGATCAAACTACAACTAAATTAATGAGAACTAAATTAACGAAAACAAAATTAATTACAAATGGCACCTAAAGACAGTCAATCAAAGGAGTAGTCTACGATTTCAACTACCTCACTAACTTTGTAATAGTGGATATTATTGATAACTGGGAGTCAATTGACTTCTTAGCGACTATGCTACAAGCATTAGTTCAAATATAGAAATGATTGATGGCATTCTAATGACCTACTCTATCTAATTCTTAGTATAAACCACCCATGCATGACATAGTCCATCCAATCTTGGCATAGAGTATTCAAACTTGGCATGACCCCTCTAATCTTTACCATGGAATATTCAATCAAATAGCTATAACAGTAACCACCGTTGCATAACCAGCATACTAATCCACAAGATCTAGCATGTATAAGTATAACTTAACTAGACTAGCTGTAACACCGAATTATTTTTAGTTACCAATTTGGACTTATGTGCTAATGTACGACCGTCTGTTTATTTTAAACCATTCATCTTAGATATGTATATGTGCATAAGTTAGTTTTGGCGCCATTATGTTTTGAGGGAATAATAGAAGTATGAATCATTTAGTAGCATTGGTGCAAAAGAAAAGAAGAAAGAAAAAAAAAAAGAGGGGGTTGTAGGTTGACTTGACAAAAAAGGAAAAAGAAACAAAAAGGGGTAGGGGAGATTTTTTTCCTAATTCACCTGATATCTATTTGGGGGGAGGGTTCTCTTGTTTTCTTTTCCCCCCTTATCACACACACACAACTTAGATAGATAGATAGATAGAGAGGGTGAGGCATAGAGAAAGAAACAGAAGAGGAAGACGAAGGAAGAAGAAGAAGGGAAATTAAGCTTCATTTGAGGATCAAAGGTGAGTAGTTCTTACTTTCTTCAACCAAAAATTTAATAGGTGAAGATTGTTTGAATGATTGAATTTGAGGATTCAATTGAAGGTTGAAGCTATGAATTTGATGTTTATAGGGTTTGATATATTAGAAAACTAATTTCAAAATCCACCCCTATAAATTGTATGTTTAATTATGATTTTTGGATTGATTAGATGTTGTGAGTTGATGATTATGTTGTGGATTCGCTAATGTATATGTTAAACTATGGATTTTAGGGTAGATCACTTGTATTAGATGAACAAGATGGTAAAATAATATGTTGAATTTTTGAATTTTCCAAACATCATGCTAGGTTTTGAATTTCCATGAATTATTGGTTTGGTAAAAATTACTAAACATTTTACTATAGGTTCTTCACTATTTTTGGCAATTTTTTTAAATTTTCATGGATTTTAGAGGTGTGTTCTATGAGTTATGAATGTGTGAGCGAAACTGCTCTGGTGGTTGGTGTAGGAATTTGCCCATTGTTTTAATTATTGTGAGCTATTATTTTGAAGAAAAATTGTGAAAATTTTACCATAGAATATAAATGTTATTTGGAAATTTTATGTGAAGTTTCATAAATTTTAGATGTTTGTGAATTATGAATTTTTGATTGAAACTGCCCAGTCTTATTGCATGATTTCAGTTCTTATTTTAATTTTTAGGAGCTATTTGGTTAGTGAAAAATTATTTACTGTATACTCTATATGACCCTTGGATATTTTCTACAAAGTTCTATGAATTTTGGATGTGTACTTTATGATTTATGGATTTTGATTGGAATTTTCCTGTTTTAGTATATATCTTCGGGTACTATTTCAATTTTGATGGAGCATTACCTTCAAGAAAATTATGAAAATATTGTGATGAATGCCTCATACTATGTTGTATTTGTCTGCAAATTTTTATGAATCTTGGATGTGTATTCTTTGGGTTGCTAATTTTTGAGTGGAACGCTATGTTTGGAAGATTATGGGTTATTTGTATGTGCACATTAAATCTTTATTATGTTTGCGACGATTTCACGCATCAAAATAGTAAGGTGTTGTTATGATTTATTGGAAACTTGTGAAATTATTTTGGGTGAAATTCTGGCTTGTTTTGATTGTGTTTTTGTTAAAATTGTGAATTGAGTTCTTTGAAAAATAAAAAATGTGACTATATGAGCTATATGATTTCATTAAGTTATGTTTTTGGGAAAAAAAGGTTCATGTCTTACCTGAGACAATTGTATGATGCTCTAGAGCTCTGACCATATTAGTGACTGTCGTTATGTTCAGGCCGCTTAGTGGGAGAGGTTCTGATCAATCCCTTGGGATATGAATGTCAGCCTTATGTCTTATATAAGCCATGTGGGTCCCTAGTCAGAAAGGTTTCAGCCTAGACTTACTCAGATATGAATGCAATTCGATGGTTTGTTTGTGGGTAGTTCATGTCCTCTAGAGCGTGGGTGCCTGATTGGTACCATATGAATGTATTGTGGCTAGTCGACCATTGGTTGGTACCATATGAATGAGCCGTAGTTGGGCCACCAGGATGTGTTTTCACCCTTATGTTGTGATGGTTCTTTGTGAGAGTCATGAGTTGATTTCCTCTAAACTAAAAAGTTTTGCATTTAGTTAAGAATATGTGATATGTTATGAAATTGGTTTCGGACGTTAGATATGTTATGAAATTAGTTTTGGCTTGAATTTGGGTTTTGAATTTGGTTTTATATTTGAAGGATCATTTATGATTTTTATGAAATTGTGATTGATTTTAAAGCATATATGTGATTGATAAATAGTTCAAAGAAATATATTATGTGTGGATAATAAGTATGTGAACGTTTGAAAGAGATATGCTTTATTCATGCATCAAGTATGGTTATGGCGGGGCCATTAGCTTAATTTAGCAGGCTTTGTTTTCTTTTGGACTTTAGTTAGGATTAGGAGCTCAAAGGACATTGTTCAATGTAGGACAACCATGGTTAGTTTAGTGAATAGACTAAAAGCAGAGTTTGTTTAGGGACTTAAGTGAAAACGAGGGTCCTTGAATCGTACCTAGTATGGGACAGGTACAACTAAGTTAGTCTAATTATCCAATGCATGACATACATACGTGTGTGTGTGTTTTTTGAAGTTTGGGAGCATGTTTGATGTGAAAGATATGAGTTTATTTTGATTTCTGAAGCATTAGCATGTTCTTTTATCACCCTTTATATGTTGTATAATATGTTTCGTTTATATATCATAAGGTATGTGTATTGTGTGATATGTGTTGTGTTAATCAGTTAATGTGCAAAGTGTAACAACAAGGAAGGTAAGACTTATTTATTGGGCTTGGGGAGCTCATGACCTCACCATTTTTGAGGTTTACGGACAGCTAAAGGAGATCATAGAAGTATTAAGAAGGTAGGCTGTTTGCTAAATACCCTTTGAATAGTCGAAATTGGAATATAGGCCTCATAGTATGTTTTTGTTATGGATCATGTTTAGTAAATACAAATCTGAATGTATTTTTGGTTTGCACATGCGTAAGGCCATTAGGAATATGGTTTAAGTATGTATGTAAATGCATGCGTTAGATCTACCTTCCTGAACTTTAGTTAATTTTTGATAAGAGCTTCCGTTGCTATCGCTTTATGGTTAAGAAGTTTAAATAGCCTTCTGGGTGTTTCTAGTGGGGCATCCACGGTCCCTTTCGGGTGGGGCATTACACCAGCTAAACTAGTAGCATAATTGGCAAAGTCATATTGTATAAACCATGAAGTTCAATGGTTCTAACTTGGATTATGCAATCGAGAGGACCAAATAATCCCAAATTATGAAATAACATCCAATAAACTAAGTTGGAGTTCCATATAACCCTAAACTAATTAAATTAGCTAAGCATAAGATAAGATAAAACAATAAGGGTTTAGTAGTATACTAACAATCGTGTTAAAACCTAGCTCTAGCTTGCTTTGTTTTTGGCTTAAACGTTCGAATCGAGCCCTCCAGAATAGAACTCAGCTGCTGCCCTCCTTTGTCTTTTGTTCTTTGGCCCGCAGCAAAGAAAAACTGTAAAATAGACCTGATAGAGAAAACCAGAAATATCAAGAAAATCCCCCAAATTTCACTATTTTTTTTAAACAGTCACACATTTTGTTGCCGTAGGAATCATATAAAAGAACAGGTCCTTACGTGCGTGTGTTGCACAAGGCTATGTTGATGAGAGGTGCTAATCTGCCAGGTGGATAATATAGAACAGGCCCACATGGGCTGGTTGAGATGAGAGAGAGGGGGGGAGAGATAGAGAGATAGAGAGAGAGGTGTTAATCCTGTGTGAGACGTGAAGTTAGGCTATGATGTTGGATGGTGATGAGCATCCAATGATGATGATGACGAGTTGACGGTGATGGAGTTGATGATTATCATGGTTGTATGAAGACAAAATGGACCAAGCCTAGTTACTTGTAATTGGTGCTAAGTGTGGATAGGCTTGACATTAGGCTTTGACCCCAAGTGTGTTGCTGAGCACTTGGGTGCATGATCCTGATGGAGAAGTAGATGTGCATAGACAGGATCTTGTGAGGCAGGCTACTTGATTTGGTTTGGGCATTGGAGAACATGTGTCGGCTAGCTTTTATGGGCTGCGAAACTTTACTTATTGAGACTAAAGAAATGGGCTAATGTGACATACAAATTGGGCCTTGACAAGACCGATTTAAATTGCTCGGTTTATACTCAAATATGCTTCTTCTCGTTAATATGCAATTATAACAAATTTACATTAATTTCACATAAATACACTTGTCGAAGATCAACAACTAGGTACAAAAATGGGGTCAAGTGCACACTTAAAATAAGCATTATCAAGACCTCCACGCTTAGTCATGGCTAGTCTCGAGCAAAGCTTAAAATAATGCTTGGGCTTAGTCGAACCGGTAAGTGAACCAAGACTGAGAGACAAGTTGGGTAGCCCATTACACAGGAACAATCACTACTAGGTATCCCACTTTGGGTGGAAATTATAACTAGGGGACCATGTTATTGGAATATATTTAAGAGGAGCAATATTCTATGGAAACTATTTTCTGGAGACTGTTCACTGTTTGCATTTTATTTTTAGGCCTTAAACGTTTCATATTTGGTTCTTAGCCCAAATCCTTAAAAACTTACTTTCGAGAATCCAAAAGTTATGTGAAAATTTTCTTATAATTACTACTCGAAGCCCTTTGTCAACTGGCATCAGAGCCACGTGACCAGAAACAATTAAGTTAATTAAGCTAATTAATAATTAATTGAGCTAATTAACTATGAATAACTGTGATTAATGCTAGAATCATCACCTACTTGCCCTGGACCAAATTATTTACGTATTGTTCACTCACCAGAAGGCCCTTCTCTAATAGCACCTCAATTAAACTATATCACGGATATAATTCTAGAATTAAAAGCAGAATTGACTAAAATTAAGACTGAAGTCAATGAGCTTAAGAAGCAAATATCGGTGATTCACCTTTCTCTAGTTAACGAAGTAAGACATAGTAGAAAAGCTACTTCCAGTATTAGTACTCCATTTTAGCATAAATATCCTTTCGAAAACCCAAAAAATAAGATTTCATTTCCTTTGCACGATATAAAAATCCAAAAAGAAGTAGAAGAAAAATCAGGTGAAAAATCAGTTGAAAAAACAGAAAAAGAAGAAGAAGATGAAGGATAAGCAATATACTCTTAAGCAACTACAGAATATATGTTCGAGAAAGAACAAAATTTAGAAGAATTAAACGAGATTATGGGCACAATTAGTGATAAACATGACTGTTATCTGATGACAATGAAGAAACTAATAATGTCTAATTGAAAGAAGAAATATATCAGCAGATGAATCCTATTAAACTAGAAGATCTTAATGTATTACCATTAGAAGAAGTCAGGAAAAAATTGGATAAAAAATATGGTGAAATGGCTATTGAAGATGAGATTAATGAAATTAAAGAAGAACTCGACTTAGGTGAGACATAGACCAATCTAGTTAACAATGTTGTTCCTAAACCTGAAGAATTTGGTGAGTCGTCTAGAAGAAATACTCATTTCATAAGACTTAGGTATGTTCCAGCAGGATGAACAACTAATTTTTCCTCCGGTTTCATCCCAAGGAAAACTATAACCTTTAAAGAAGTTGGCCTTACCCCAATTAGTCAGACTGGATATATCTTAAATATAGATGGAGCTTGTAATAGAGAAGAAATATTTGAACATTGGAAAAGAGGCATGAATAATGACTTAAACCTAAACACTACATGAATTACTGCAAATTTCCTAAATTACATTGAGCATAATTTTTCTGACACTATAGCTTACTGGTATGATAACTAAATGAAGATGGTAAAAATATATTAAGAATAATGGAAACACCAGCTGCTATGTTCAAAAATTTATACAAGGAAATTGAAACTGAATTTATCAGAACTAAACTTGATTCTGAAGAAAAAGGGAGAGAATGGCAAAGAAAGATGAATAATATAGAATTATGGATATGAGATATCTAGAAAATTATATTACTGAATTTAGCCAATAGTATTACGAAATTGGACAAAGTGAAATTAATCTTAGTATATTCTATGATAAATTGCCATATCCAATAAATCTTATAATTAATGAAAAATACATTGCATGGCTCGAAGGTACAAATGTCATTGACACCCTTGGTTCAGGAATCTCTTATTTAAAAAAATGAGTCAATGATCAATTTCTTGATCTCCAAAAACAAAAGAAAATTAAGAAGCAATTTCTAACTCGCTGGGATTTGCCTCACAAATGGCGAAAAGAATCTGAAAGGAGAAGCAAAAGAAATTTTTATAAAAAAAAGAGCTTTAATAAGCAAAGAGAAGAGAAATATAAAAGAATGTATTATAACAAACCAAGTCGTAAAAAACATAGGTTTTTTAGGAAAGCAGCTTATTGTCCCACAAGGGAAAACAACTGCAAATGATGGGCATATAGAGAAGTATGACATTATGTTAATGAATGCAAAAATAGGACGAATAACAAGCTTATTGAAACCTTAGGTAGCCTAGATAGTGTTGAGCTTAGTGAAGATGAGGCATTAGACCTAACCCTAAATAAAAACAAAGGGATTGTGGAAATTATATTGGACAATGAATATGAAGAAAGTGATTATGAAGAAACAAGCCACATGATAGAAAGTAGCTCCGTTAGTCGTGGTGATCTTTAAGGAGGAGAGTTTGTTGTAGACAATGATCATGAGGAAGTTAAAGGAGATTGGGTTCTTCCCATAATTCAAAAAGATATGATCTATGAAAATCCATCTTTCAATTAAACAGTAAGTATGTGTACAAGATGATGGAAGGAGATTTAGAGATAAAAGACTGTGAGTATGATGTGGGAGAAGTAAATCTCATTAATTGAAAAAACATCTTTAAGCATAACAAAGACAGAAAGTATAGGTATATCTATGTTGGACGTGTCCAAGTTCAAATCACTCCTTTACAATATTGTGACAAAGATATTGATCTCTATACTTTGCTCTGTGATATTAGGCATATCAAATCCAATAATCAAATTATCACAAGGATTAAGACTATTTTATGTAATGGATTGGTAGGACTCAGTTGTTAACCTGGATATTACATGAGTCTAAAAGATGAGTTTTCTAAAAACTTTCTATCCCTTAAGATAAAAACTGTTGGAATGGACATGAAAAAAGGAGGATATCCATTAAGGATATTTTAAAAAATTATCTACAAATTAGATAATACTATAGACCCGAAAACTAAGGTCACCATGATAGAGGCAGAAAAATTTGAAAGTCCTACCCTATGCAGAAAATGCAGAGGATTAAATCTAATCCACAGGAGATAAAGATTGATCATTCATGGATACCTAGCTTTGCCAACCGTACAAAAATCAATAAGAAAAATGTGATAAAAATTAATGAGAATGGTAAATTAACATTAAACCCCAATTATTAATAAGCATGAGTGCAAGATCAAACTGAGGAGAAGGATATTCATCAGCTAAAGAGGAACTTAAAGAAGATGATACAATAAGTATGGCTAGTGAAATGAGTAGAATGAGAACCTGCAAGGCATAGTGTAGACCAAAGTATGAGTCTAGAAAGAAAGGTCATTGGCTACAAAACAAGAACTGTTAATGAGCGGATTTATGAGGATGAATTAATCAAAAATATGACTATGGAGATATGCTATGAAGTCACCAACACAAATCCTAATAGCATCTACATCCCAATAAACATATGCTTAGATGGATATAATAAATATGAGCTGTGTGCCTACATAGATAATGGTTGCTCTGTATGCTTTGGGAAAAGTTCATTATTTTCTGAATTTATGTGGAAAAAAGCCAAAAATTCTTTACAAGTAAGGATAGCTGATAATAGCATTATGAGCCATAATGAAGCAATAGAAGAGTTATCCATATAATTAGGAGGAGTCAAATGCATTATACCAGTTCTATGGGCTACTGATAACTCCTCTTATGATATGATTATTGGAAATAATTTTCAAAGATTATATTCTCCATGCACACAGACCATAAACCAGATAATATTTACAATAAATGGTCACTCTGTTCCTATTGAAGAATTAAGTAAGGCTTACACCCCTCAGAAGATTGAGTTCACATGTAGTCAGCATGGTGAAAGGGTAATGCCTGCACAACGCGAGGTAGCATTAACAATTTCTTTACTCGAGTTATCTATTAAAAAGCAGATTGTCAGACAACAAGAAAAATTATGCAAAGAACTTTTGGGATAAAGATAAGACCTTTGCAAAAATTACTTTGTTAAAGCCCAACACTATTATTCGAGTCAAACAAATAGTGCATACACACCAGGATATCTAAGAATTTGACAAACAAATCAAGAAACTTTTGGATAAAGGATTAATCAAGAATAGCAAGAGTCGTCACACTAGCTCTACTTTCATGGTAAGAAATCATGCAGAAGAAAAAAGAGAAAAAGCAAGAATGGTGATCAATTATGAAAAGCTTAATGATAATACTGTCTTTGATAGTTATTATATTCCTAACAAAATAGTCCTTTTCAATAGAATTCAAGGAGCCTCTTGGTTCTCAAAAATGGATTGCAAAAGTAGATATTGGCAGATAAAGATGGATGAGGAAAGCGTTCCTTTAACTGCATTTAGTGTCCCACATGGACATTATGAAGGGATAGTAATGCCATTTGGTCTTAAAAATGAACCTCAAATATTCCAAAGAAGAATGGATAATATCTTTAAAGACCTTAATCATTGTTGTTTAGTTTACATCGATGATGTCCTTGTCTTTTCGAAGATCATAGAACAACACAAAGATGATGTCTTAGCTGCCACCCAAAGGTGCATTAATCATGGTATCATACTTGGAAAAAAGCAAGTGCATTTATGCTGAACAAGAAATTGAGTTCTTAGGTCTAGAAATAAAAGCTGGATAAATCATTCTACAAGAATGTATTCTAGAAAAAATAGAAAATGTCCTTGAACAAATTGAAGATAGGAAGCTGCTAGAAAGGTTTCTTGGATGCCTTACCTATGCTTCAGATTTCATTATAAATTTAGCTAAATGAAGAAAGCTATTATAGCAGAAACTCAAGAAAGAAGTAAGTTGGATATGGACCACTAATGATACAAAGATTGTTCAAAACTTCAAAAAGATATGTAAAAATTTTCTTGTCCTTAATTTGCCTAATGAAGGAGATGATTTAGTTCTTGAGACAGATGCCAGCAATGAGCACTAGAGTGCGGTACTTAAAACCAAAGAAGGAGAAAAACTCTACAAATATTGTAGTTAATAAGGCAGAATGCAACTATCCCACAATAGAAAAAGAAATCCTTGTAGTCATAAAGGGAATTGAAAAGTTCTTAATCTTTTTAGCCCCAAAACCTTTTCTTATTAGAACTGATTGTAAATGAATACTTGGTTTTGCAAAAAAGAATTTATCAAATATGCAAGCACACGGGTGATTCATGAGTTGGCAATTATGGCTTAACTAGTTTTCCTTCTCTATTGAGCATATACAGGGATCGAAGAACTCTCTGGTAGATAATTTAACTCGAGAACTCACAAATGGTGATCATCAAAGCCAACCTTTTGCTAGAAAAGGAGGAAATCCATAATAAAATGCCCTTCCTACTAGAACGGGTTTCTCCTTCTAGTAAAGCCCTTATTGATAATTGGAATTTCATATAAAAAGTAGATCACGCTTTGGTCTACTATCTTTAGGCTACCTAATAGCTCAAAGATTTTTCCTTATAGACTTACAAGTTAATTATCTTAAATGTCCTTATGATATACAAAAAAAAAGAAGAAGTTCTCATGTTCAATAACAATGGTTCAATAAGTGGTACGTAGCCTGCATCGACTATTATCGTGACTATTCTTATGATATTTGAGAGTTTTAGAGTACAATGATCTGTTTTGCTGATAAGTCTGGAGTTAGTGGCGTTAGCTTTCCAGCAAATTCAATCTCTCTAAGTGACCCCGTCATTAAAGCCTAGGAATACGGGATGATAGTTTAGTTTATAGAAATCCCAGAACCAAAATTCCCACTTTTCTCAACACTAATCAAATTTTAACAATGCATGTTCAAGAGATCCATTAGATTCTTACATCTCTTGATGGTCCAATAAAAATTCCGTATAACAGATGCCTATATTTGGAGGTACATTGTGCACTAATTGAATATGAAAATAGAAAAGCCAAAATAGCCCATTATCTTGTTTAGATCGTTGATTACGATGATCCCTACGATCAATGACAAGAATGGTTTCTAGAATGAGGAGGATTTGTTACTGATCCTACTTTAGCAAGTTATCAGTTTTTACAACATTTATTATCAAACTTGGGCATTAATTGAACAAGGAAAAATGATAATGCATTTTGGAAGTACTACTTTCGCCTATGACAATGAGTTTAAAGAACAGATGAAGATGGAGAGAGCAGTCTCAGAAGATATCTTTAATTATCTCTTTAAGGTTGGAGTTGGAAAATTCTTATTAGAAAAAAGAAAAGAAATATCTTCTTGAGTTATTTGAGAAATGGGATCCAGAGCATCTTCAATTAGATGAAAGTTTTGATGATTATCCAGATAATGATGGTCTGAAAGATATTATTAGAGATAAAGGCATGCAGAATCTTAATAATGATGATTAGTCTTGTCAGTACTAAAAGCTCTGAAAAGTGGTTGTCCCATTATTGTACTATTTTGATAAGTGTCAAGTCTATAAAATAAAGTGTGTAGTATAGCCATGTGAAGAGTTAGTGTATAATGTACCCATGTGAAGAATCAGTGTGTACTGTAGCCATGTGAAAAATCAGTGTGTACTATAGCCAATACAGTATCCTATGTACTATATCCCCTTTATAAAAGGAGAGGTCGAATGCTGAGAAGGGACATGATCATTTGAGCATTCTTGAGCAAAAGAGAAGTCATGATTTTTTATTTCTCTATGAGCAAGCATCTCTAATGATCTTAACTTAAAGTCCCTCTTCACGCTTTTCATTGTAATATTTCCACTTTCAAACTTTCAATAAAAGAAGTTTTCCCTATAGGGAACGTTATTCAGTTGAACCTTATGTCTTAAATATAATAATTTCTTGATTAAAGTCTCACTATCCTTTAAAAATATATAAAACTTGATTAGTGACTATGGTCTGAGGTAGGAAACGAAGCGGATATATGCTATGCCTGATCTAAGGAATGTGGGATTGAGATTAGCAATATCTGTAAATCGGAAGCTAGAGGAATGGCGGAGTCTAGCGCTGACTACACTTAGGTGATGGTTCAAAACTCTCTAATTAGGCTTTAGCTATTTTGCTAAGTATGGTGGGCTGTTAATCACAAAAAATATAATATTTATGATATAAATAATAGATTGTGATAACTAGTACCAGTAAAGTCATTATAAGAAGTTCATATAAAAATATAAGCTTAGTTTTATTAAAAGTCCCAAAAAATTGCGTATTTGCTTGTTAAATCTCATTTTGGGCAAAAGTAGCAAATTCAGAAAGTTCAGTGACTAAGTTGTAAAGAAAAACTTCGGCCAGTAACTATTTCATAAAATATTGTCCCTTGTTAATAGTTTACCCAAAATAGTAGGTACTTGGGAATACAATCTAAAGACATTGACCCCTAAAAGTTATTTCCATAGAATCAGAGTACCCCAGAGTCATAAATTACCATTACACATATCAAACCCAAGTCATGTGAACTCAAACTACTACCAACCCACAAATCATTCTTGAACTTCTAGAATTCAACCAAGTGAATAGACAAAATTCATGTATTTTTAGGCAGGTAATATCAACAAAATAACAGGCTAATAGCGTCGAATTTCACCCCACATTATTAAAGATTACAAGAGGAGTTAAAAAATTGAGTACTCACTATTTTTTTCAAGTTAAACTGAATAAAAACATGAATTCTTTTTTTCCAACACTTCGCTTGTTGCTCAAACTATTCACTGGTCCAAAAGGTGTCCTAACTCTCCCAGGATAGGTTCTCTCCATCCACAAAAATGAATGCCGAGACCTTTGCCTATGGGGAAAAGGCATCGAACCACCCATTCCAACATGTTTCGGTGACTTCCTAAAGTCTTTTATCATGATGGATCTGTTTTTCCCCCTATTTTTCTTCATTCCCGCCCCCTTTTTTGCAATCGATTAGTATAAGATTTGAGCTGTCGTTCGGCCCAAAAATGGGGTCATAGCTCTCCTAGCATGGGCGCATAGCTCTCCCAGCATGGGCACCCTCCATTTATGAGGCTCAAGTTTGAGACCCAAACTTAAGGAGCATAGGTAACGAGCCACTTGAACCTGCCCATGTTGGTGACATAACGATGACTATATTTGACCCAAGTAAATAACATAATTTCTTTAGTGATGTATGCAATTAATAATTAAGCAAGATAGTGGGCAACATCACCTTTAAAACGTAACCAAATGGCAATGAAAATGAGGTTATTTCTTGTAACTATGAACTCACTACGTGCCAACATTAATGTCGCGAAAATTCTAGTCATTCACTTAGTGAAATGAACAAAACTCTAAAATAAGCATTGATCTCATGAATAAAATCCACATGATAAGAGAGAAAACGCATAATAAAACCACCATAATCTCCCTCAGTATTTCATTCACACTAAAAATTCTTAATTTCTAAAATTTCACCTCAAAGTGAATCATTATTCAATTTCATTCCATCCACATGTAAATATTGTATTGTACTCAATGCAGACAACACCAAAAAAAACGAAGGAATAGGTGGAAAAACGAACAATACAACCTGACAGCATAAGCAAAAGTCACCTGTAAATGTGAAGTCCATAGGTTCTTATCTCCACGAGCTTGCCTTCTCCGAAAGTAAGGCTTCAAGTACCTTGCAAAGTCACAACTAGCCACCAAAAACAAACCAGGTGAAAGACAAAGGTACTCAAAAAAGATAGATGGACCCTACAATGGTTTGGTTGCCTCCTAACAAGCACAAAAAAATCGATCACCAAAAAGCTATGACAACTACTCATTTTAGATTGAGTCTATCAAATGGATATGCTTAGTCACTCCAGGTTCAACAACATTTGCTATCATAGGTTTCAAGAGCTAACCATTAACGATAAATTCAACCCCAAATTAAGAAGTGATCTCTTAATGCTATAGGCAACAGTGTAAGAAATAATATTGGCCATACCAGGATCTTAAAATTTTGGATGGGTGTCAAGCTGAAGAATGAAGGTCACTTGTTCGCTAAAAACAACTTCACTAGACTTAGCATGTTTTGATTTTCTCTTAAATGCATACATGTCTTAAGGAACTCGGTAGAGGTTGAAATTTGCTTAATAGCCTCAAGAAGGGAAAGATTGACTTTAACTTGCTTAAAGGGTTCAAGAATGCCCTATCTTTGATTGTCTTTCTTGGATGGGGATCGTGCACTAAGAGATCAAGGATAAGGTACCCTAGGTTCATAGGTGATAAAAGGCTTAGACAATTTGATGGGAGGGGATGTCTCTTTCTTATTTTCTTTCTCTTCCTTTTGGCCATTCTCAATGGATAATTTGTTTCTCCTTTTCTCATGATTTCCTTTCTCACTCACTTCAATATCTACTTCCTTGTCACTCGTAAAAACCATAACATCTTTGTTATGTTCATGATTTTTACTAGTTGGGATTTTTAAAGGGCTACTAAGAAGCTTAACCTTTTCCCTCCTTCCTCAAGCAGTGGTTAGTTGTGCAAGTTGGGTTTCTATTTTTGCTCTAGACTATGAATGAGAATCTACCACGTGCATTTTTGACTCCAAACCTTGAGCTCTAGAATCCACGACATCCATTTTAGAATTTCTAGGTTGCACATGAATAATCAAGGTAGTCAAGCTAGACTTTAGACCTTGCATTCTAAATGTCAAATATGAGCTCTCAGATGGAGCTTATGATTGACCCAGGTTCAAGGGCTGACCTTGCGAGTTCTCAACTCTCTATGACCTCCACCAAAAGTTAGGATGATTCCTCCATCCTAGATTGAAAGTGTTAGAATATGTGTTATTATGAAGAGGATATCCTTGTGTAATATTTACATGTGCAAGCATATTTTTAGAATGATAAGTGGAAGATGTGCAATCAACTAATGAATGTGTCGGACTTACATATATAGAACAAACATCGTGCATAGAAGAAACATTCACTAGCATGCGGTTCATAGATAACAGTTAATCAAACTTTTGTGATAGAGCATCAACCTTAGAAGACAAATCAACAACATGTGGCACTTCATATACACCGTTACCTCTCAATTTTCTAGGCATATCACATTGGGAAGAGGAAGTATGCCATTGTGCAGTTTCACTCACATGCTCAAATAACGCCTAAGCTTCATTACTAGTTTTACAAGGAAAGTTTCCACCACAAAATGCCTCAACTATTTGTCTATTATGCTCATCTCGGCCTGGATAGAAACTCTATATAAGCTGCCACTTAGGGACCTAATGGTGAGATGTTAAATTGTTTTGGGTGAGTAGGTTGGAAAATTTATCGTCCTTTGGGACAGTGTTGAAATAAAGTCACTACTTATTTTTAGCCCAAATGTAACCTAAGGAAAATAATAAATGTCAATAAACTTGATTAATTTAATAATTACGTACTAATCATAATCTAAACATGATTAATTAAATTAAACTAAAACAAAGCATAATTAACAAAATCAACACAAAACATCATATTAACTAACAATAAACTAAGGATATAACTAACTAAGAAAGAATTAAATTTACTAACTAAAAGAAGATAGAGAAAAGGGAGTCTTGCAAAAGGTGGAAAATCCAACAATGGAGGTTAGCCTCCATTGTTGGAGTAAGTGGATGATGATTGGAGGTGGATTCCCCACTTATTCTCACTAGTCAAACTCAGCTACTCCTAATCTAACCTATTGAGAGCCAAAAACTCAAACCTGTAAAAAATGGATTTTAGAACCCTGAGATGGAGGAGAGACAAAGAGGTTGAAATTTGTATTCTTGAAGAAAGAAGATAGGAGATGAAGAGTAGATCAGAGAATACAAGGATGATTAGGAAAGGAAGACACTAATTTCAATCCATCAACAAAGAAAGTAATGTAAATTTATGCGTTAAACTAGTAAATCAAACTTAACGAAGTAAGAACTTAAATGAAAATGAAGATTAAAGAGAGAGAAAGAAAACTCATTTCGTCCAAACTTTATTATTCTTGAAATGTGGCTACAAAAAAAAAAAAAAATCTACACTAATCTCTCCTAAACGCTAGGATAAACCCTATTCTTAAAACCTAGAAATTAGATTCTTACACAAATAGGGGAAGGGACTTTAAAGATCCCGACCCAACAAATTCGGCACGATCATACCATGTGGCATGGGCAGGCCATGCCAAGTTTATGCAATTCTACATAGAAATAAAGCAGAAATAGGATTTGGCATGATTGTGCTACTTGACACGGCCACCCCGTGTTGCCTGGCAGTAGTGACCCGCGCCGCCAGGAGCTAGCAACCCTGACAGCCTATGCTAAGTTTCTGCATTGTTCTTTTTTCTTGTTTCTCCCACAATTTTTGTGTTTTTTGACCTGACCTTGCTTTATGGTTATCCCGATTATCCTCCAAAGTTTTCTGGGTTAATGTGCCTAACTTTTAGAATGCTTTGCACCGATTGTCTGTCATTTGAGCAATTTTCTTTATTACCTACAAAACCAACAAAGCTGTAATAAAGAACCCAAGTTAGTAATTATTTGAGCTAAATCTAGGTAGAATGAGTTGTACAATTCACATAGCTCATGCTCGAGCAAACACCCACGCACCAAGACTTTGTTGTTCGTAAGGCAAAATAAACTAAACTAGCTAAAAAGAAATGGAAAAAGAGAAACTCCAAAGTCACTTTCATAGGAATCACGGTTTCATCTAGTTCATACAATAAGCCCTTTAAACCCCTTGGCTTCCTAAGTGGATGAGTGAGGTCATGTGAGGATTTTCAAGTGAAATGCCCACAAAAATCTTGAAGAAAGTAGAGATGGAGGTGATGCTTTGTGGTTTTTTGGATTGGGGTTGGTGGCTAGGGGTACTAGGGATTCGGGGGTAGTCGGAGGCAGCCTAGTTGGCTGGAAAACACCACAAAATAGCAGCAACAGCAGGGAGGAGAGGAGCTGACCGGCTAGAGAGAGAGAGGAGAGCGAAGTGGGTTGAAATCTTGGTTATATTTTCTTGATTTATCTACACTTGGCTGAATATATAGCTCAAAAAGTAGCTTTTTACTAACCATAGCTAAGCTTAAATCATGGTTATTAGTTAGGGTAATCATGCAAACTTGTTGGGCTTCAAATTGTGCTGGAAATAAGTTGCATTCGAAAATAAGACGCCTATAACGATAAGGTTTTTGCGTAATTGAAAATTAAATTTTTGTAATGTTATGGAAAGCAAATAAATTACTTAGATTAAACTTGTTAGGGCCTACTATGAATTTTTCTAAAGTTTTCGTTAATAATTAAATAAATAAATTAAACTCGAATTGCCAAGTGAAGGCCTAAATAAAATTTTCCCTATCGGGATGATTAAATGCGATAAACAAATTTGAGAAAATAATTAACATGAGGTAATTAAATAAATAAATGTAATTTAAGGTTGGGCTATTACAGCCTTCCCCCCTTAAAGAGTTTTGTCATCGAAACTTATGAACTTTGCCATGTCATGCAAGATTACCTCAAATAAATGTGGGTATTTGGCTTTCATTTCCTCTTCAGTCTCTCAAGTAGCTTCTTAGGAGGTATGATTTGACCATAGCACCTTGACTGGATGTATCTACTTGTTGCGCAACTACTTAATCCTGCAATCTAGTATTTGGATTGGTTGCTCTTCATATACTAAATCTGCAGTGATTTCAATAGGTTCAGATGCAATGGTGTGGTTTGGATATGGGATATACTTTCTGAGATGAGAGATGTGAAACACGTTATATATGTGTTCAAGTTCTACTGGCAGATCCAGGCGATAAGCTACGGGATTCAACTTTTCAATGATTTCATATGGTCCAATATATCTTGGACTTAGTTTTTCTCGTACTTCGAACCTCTTGATACCTTTAGTTGGCGAAACCTTCAAAAAAACTTTGTCGCCTACTTGAAACTCCAGAGGCCTACTTCTCTTGTCCGCATAACTCTTTTGCCGACTCTGGGCATATGCTCCTGAATTTTTCTTATTGCTTTAATGGTTTCCTGGATCATTTCGAGACCTATGATCAATGCCTTGTCCAAAACACTCCAGCACAGCGGGGTTCTACATTTTCTTTTATATAAAGCTTCAAACGGGTGGTGGATTGGTAGCTATTGTCATAAGAAAACTCCACCAACGGTAAATCATCTTCCCATTTTCCTTGAAACTCTAATATACAAGCTCTTAACATGTCCTCCAGAATTTGATTCACTCTTTCAGTTTGCCCATCTGTCTTAGGGTGATAAGAGCTGCTAAAGTTCAATTTGGTCCCAAAGGCCTTTTGAAGTGCTTGCCAAAAACGGGCTTGGAATCTTTGGTTCCTATCTGATACTATGTCTAAGGGAATGCCGGGTAGGTGAAATATCTCCTTAACATATAGTTGGGCTAGTTTTTCAACTCCCCAAGTATCCCTAGTTGGCCGAAAATGGGTTGACTTGGTAAGTCGATCAACTATGATCCAGATAGCATTTGTCTTCGAGGCAGAAAGGGGTAAACCCATAACAAAATCCATTGAGATTGAATCCCACTTCCAAGTGAAAATTTCTAGGGGTCACAATTCACCCGTAAGACGCTGGTGCTCCGCTTTAACCTTCTGGCAGGTTAGACACTTGTCTACGTATTTTGCAATCTCCTTCTTCATATTATTCCACCAAAAGTATTGTCTTACGTCTCGGTACATCTTGGTATCTCCGGGATGCACCGAGTGGTGAGTATTGTAAGCCTCCTCTAGGATCTGTTTCCTTAATTCCTCATTTCTGGATACATATAGGCGATTCTGGAATCGTAGGGTCCCACCCTCATGTACTACAAACCCAGGAGACTTTTCCGTCTCTAAATTTTGTTTTATTCTTTGGAGTTCAGGATCACTTTCCTGGTTCACTCGGATTTCCTCCACGATAGAAGGCTGTAAGGTACGTGTTAATAATTGAACATTTGCTTTCCCATGGGACACTAGTTGAATTCTCAAGTCCTCAAGCTCTCTCAAGAGACTTAACTGGGTAATCACCACAGTGCTTGGGCTACGTTACGCCTTCCTTTTCAGGGCATCTGCTACAACATTTGCTTTTCCTAGATGATATTGAATATGCAAATCATAGTCTTTAAGCAACTCAAGCCAATGCCGTTGTCTCAAATTGAGCTCTTTTCGGGTGAAGATATACTTCAGACCTTGATGGTCAGTATAGATCTTGCATGGTACCCCATATAAGTAATGTCTCAAAATTTTCAATGCAAAGACCTCGGTTGCTAACTCCAGGTCATGGGTAGGGTAATTTTTCTCATAAGGCTTGAGCTGTCGAGAGGCATAAGCTACTACCTTGTCTTCCTACATCAGTACACACCCCAAACTGTTCTTTGAAGAATCACTGTAGATGGTATACTCCTCACCTTCCACTGGTAGTGTTAGAATTGAGGCGGTAGTTAATCGCTGCCTTAACTTCTAAAAGGCTCTTTCACACTTCTCTGTTCACTCAAATTTATTCGCTTTCTTCAGCAGATTGGTTAGGGGCAAAGTTATTTTTAAAAAGTTCTTGACGAACCTTCGATAATAGCCCGTTAAACCTAGAAAACTTCTAATCTCAGTGACGTTAGTAGGCCTTGACTATTTCGTGATTGCCTTCACCTTCTGGTGGCTCAACTTTGATTCCTTCTTTTGTAACCATATGACCCAAGAACACCACTTCTTCTAACCAAAATCACACTTCTTTAATTTTCCATAAAGTTGATGCTCCCTCAGGGTTTGTAACACCATCCTCAAATGATCAGCATATTCCTTCTCGTCCTTAGAATAGATAAGGATGTCATCTACGAACACCACTACAAACTTATCTAAGTAGGGTCTAAAGATTTTGTTCATAAGATCCATGAAAGTTACGGGGGTATTGGTGAGGACAAACGACATTACTGTAAGCTTATAATGACCATACCTGGTTCTAAACGCAGTCTTGGGGACATCTTCAGGTTTAATCCTGAGTTGATGTACCCTGACCTCAAATCAATCTTAGAGAAGATTCCTGCTCCTTATAGTTGGTCAAACTAGTCATCTATTCGTGGTAAAGGGTACTTGTTTTTGATGGTGATCTTGTTCAACTACCTGTAGTCAATACATAACCTTAAGGTTTCATCCTTTTTCTTTATAAACAACACAGGAGCACTCCATGGTGACACACTTGGCCTAATAAAGCGCTTCTGGAACAGCTCAACTAACTGAATCTTCAGCTCCTTAAGCTCAGTTTGGGTCATACAATATGGGGCTTTGGAGATAGGTTGGGCACCCGAGGCTAATTCAATTCCAAAATCAATTTTCCTTTTGCAGGGGATAGTCCTGATAACTCTTCAAGAAAAACATCTTCAAATTCACAAACTACAGGAATATTTTTTGCTTTTTCTTCTTTTGTTTGGGTGTTAATAGCATAACACCAATATCTAATACATCCTTGACATAGCAGCTTACTTGCTTTCATAGTAGAAATCAAGGGACAAGATTCTTCCTCTCTCTACCCATAGAAATACACTTTCCTGCCTTTTTCATCCTTTAAAATAACCTTAAGATCTTCACAGTCAATTTTAGCTCTATAAGTGTGCAACCAATTCATTCCTAAAATGATATCAAATCAGATAAATCAAATTGAATTAGATCCACAGGAAAAGTGGTTCTACCAATGGTAATGGGAACAAGTTTATAGAAAATGGGACATTTAATCATAGAATCATTGGGTAGCTTGATCCCATAATTGATTTCTGTCCTCCTATCCTCCAGGTTCAATTGCATGACAGATTGGATGGATATAAATGAAAGAGCAGCACCCAAATCAAATAATACACAAAATGGCTTTGAATTTAAAAAGAGAGTTCCAGTGACTACCGTACCAGAGGTGGCAGCTTCCTTCTTCTTCATTACATACGCTCGTCCTACTGCTACAAGCCTTGGTGGTGGAGCACTCTTAGCGAGGTGGGGCCAAGGGTTTTGATACACCTTTGTCTACACCCTTCATCCTTCGGGGGCATGTAGCAATAAGGTGTTTAGGGCTTCCACACCACATGCACTTATTAGTTCCTACTCGGCATTCAAGGGTGGTGTGATTTGTTCTTCTGCATTTTGTACAGGGCTCTATCGAGCCTGCCAGATGACTCTTAGGAGGAGTGAGAGAAGGTTTGTTTTGGTTCACACTCTCACTCAGAGTTTCTCGCTCAAACCCCTTTCTCTTTTGGTTGATTGGGTTCAGGGCTCTCAACTCTGTCTTTACTCGCTCCACTTCAACAGCTCGCTCATATAGTTCTTGGTAAGCCAAAATTGGTTGCCCAGCTAACTGATTCCGAATATTGAAGGCCAAACCCTCTTCAAACCTCCTCATCTTTAGCCTTTCAAATGACACAAATTCAGGGACAAACCTAGATAATTCTGTGAACTTACTGGCATATTGCATCACAGTCATGTTGCCACTCATCCTCAACTCCATAAATTCTTTCTCCTTTTGTCTTTGGACCACAACTGGGTAAAATTTTGCTCTCAACTTACCCAAGAATTTATTCCAACTGAATTCAGGCCCTACGAGGTTATCCTTAATGGTGTTCCATCAAATATCAGTTTCACCAATCAAATAGTACGTCCCAATGTTTATTTTCTTTTCTTTTGGCACCTCTACCACTGTAAAGATTTTCTCCATTCCCCTTACCCATTTCTCCAATACTAATGGATCATAATTTTTATCATATACTTTCGGGTTGCGTCGTGCTACCCTATCTACTAATTTATCATCTTTAGGAGGGGTTTCAGTAGGTACTTGGGGAATCCGCTTCATCAGTTCAGCTACTAAGGCCGGCCAGTAGTTCGGGTCTCTAATGTTGTTAGCTAACTCAGGAGGGATTGGGGGCATTTTGCCAAAATTTGGTGGCATATGATGGGAGGCTTGATAACCTGATCTCTGGCCATGATTCGAGATTTCCTCTATATGAACCTCTGTATTATTGTGCACTGATTCGGACATCCTGATCATACATTAAACGAAACAATTTAATCGCTGGAATACCCAAATATGTAACATAAGCATGCCCAACAAATACATTTAATATAACTCAAATATTATTGAAAACAAACCTAAATCTTCATTATATCATTTCATAACTGCTTATTTATATACATAGCTTCCTGTTTATATACATGATCAGTAAAATGTATCGCATCTAACTGACTAGGCAAAGTCAGTTTTGACTCGTACCCCAACCCCAAACACTAACTAGCCCTAAGACACTAGATCCGCCACATGACCAAAAGAGAAATAGACCATGCCATCATGGTCAAAAAGGATTAGACTAACTATACACAATGTCATATACTATACAAAATACAACTATCCAATCCGAACATACCATATATATATACAGGGCTCAAAATGTAACCCACTCAGGTGCAATCCTGAAATAACCTAATGATCCTTAGACGGATCGTAATCTGGGTCAGACTCATCCTCCGCCTCCTCACTCGAGTCGAAGCTGCTGTCCGATACTCCTGAATCTACCTCGTCAACCTCTTGCTCAACCTGCTACTCCACTACCATCTCATCAATCTCCTGATCCTACTGTTGCTCCACCACTGCCTCGTCAATGTCTTGATCCTCCTCGAGATCATCCTCCTCCTCTAGATGGCCCTCAAAATCCTCTATGGCCTTGTCCTCAGAACTAACTACCACAATCTCTAGTGTATCAAGGAGATCCACCACCACGTGAGCCTCCCAAGGACTATCGGGCATCCGTGGGGTGCCAGGAGCAAGCGGCGAAGGTGGTCCCTGCGCTGGAGCAGGTGGTGTAGCTAGGGGATGTGCCTGATGTAATAAGAAAATGCACTGAAGAGTCTCCATAGTAATCCCCCTATGCTCGAACTCCTCCCTCAACAGCAACTCCGAAGTCATGGTAGCCTAAGCCCACTGGACCTGGAACCTAGGTCCGTCCTAGCCTGGGTTCCTCATCATCATGAAATGATGATAACGGAGCCTGAACTTTATCCACAGATCAACTATTGAAAAGGACCATAGCAATTTGTGTGCACGGACCGTGATGCTATGAAACTTGGAGAAAGGGTCCTGTGCATTAGCTATAATACTAGCATGCAATAGTGAAATGTGAGTGGCCATAGATGTACCAAGCATCATTTTGATTGCGTAGGGATCCATCTGGTAAGGAAAACACAAATGAGGGGTATATAGAAGATAAGCAACATGCATTTCTAATATCATAAGTCTCTAATAATATACGATATTTCTTACTAATAACCTTTCTCGTCCTCCTATATCTAAACTCCATACTCTGTATTTTATCAGGAAAAATAAAAATCTGGCTCTGATACCAAATCTGTAACACCCCAAATGTTCATATTCCGCTGATTTCGTTCTCTTCATTAGATTCACCAATTTGAGGTATTATCTCAAATGATCAGGGCATTACCGCTGTCTAAAAGGGACAAGGCTTTGCTTGTAAATAATAAATTTAGCAACGCTAATCAATGTTTACCATCGAAATGATTATTGAAAAACTGATTGGATTCACATTGCAATTCATTTTAATTTAAAACAGGGAATGAGATGAATATAAAACTACATTGCTAATTATTATCTGATAGTGAACCCTCGGTAATTGTTACGATCTGTAGATAGGTGTACACCTACCAACGGGGGACCTAGCCTGAAGTTACGCGGGTAATTGAAGGATAGTGTCTTGTAACTGATAGCTGATGGGGTCACTAATTATATGGTAAATCACTGATTAAACTCATTTATTGATGTACTTACCAAAATATTATAATTTTGATAAATATGTGTTGATTTTTAAAGATATAAGCAATAAACGTACCTGTTACTTTTAATGAAATTCACTAAAATGGGATTATACACAAAAAGGGAAGGAAATGATGGATTAGGCCCTGACTTTACTCAAAATATCATGATAGGAACATATAATTAGCAAATATTTTTATTTTCATAGATAATAAGTTAGTAAAAGGAAAGTAAGAGCGTAACAAGGGCTAAAATAAATGACTTGTAACTTAGTCTTTCAATCTCCGATTGAGACCCACAACCCCAATGTTGAAAGCTTAAGAAGTTCTAAAAAAATTTCATTTAGAACACAAAATATGATTCCCACCATAGGGTTCCCAAAATGGGGCTAGAACACAAGTTTGTCAGTTTTGGTCTATTCTATGCAGTTCTGGTAAAACTGCCATAACTTTTGCCACAGACCTCAGATTAGGGCAATTCAAAAGTTATTCGAAAACTAACACATTGACATATCTATCCACCAAAAATCATAATTTTACAATGGGCTAATAACTACCAGTTTAATCACAAAAATTGCCCTATTTTCTGAAATTTTCCAGCCTTCACTATCAAGGCTTTCTCCTTTCCTTTCGCACAATTCCTCATCTAAAATCAATCCCTAAAATCATGTAACAAAGCTTTGGTCCTCTCATCATCATGCAAAACCATCATACTCAATTTCACTTCATAATCCTATACATCAAAGATTTATTTCTCTATCAAATATACACAAATAACATGCTTAATGCCAAATTATTCCAAACCATGCATTACTTGCTAAAACCCTAGCTTATGCCAAACATAAAACATCCATATCTCATCCTAAGATCACCAAACACACCATCATCATCATCAATAGGTTTAAAGATTATCAAATCAAAGATAAAACAATCAAAATTGAACCCTTTAACTCAAGCTAGTATGATCATGGAAAGCCATAAACCCTAACACGCTCCAACTCAATCAACCATTTAAAACACCAAAATAACTATTATTTCTTATCAAAACATCATGATCAATAATCAAAAATAATAAAACAAGAATCAAAATCAATAATCCAAAGAAAACAAGCTTAGGGTTACTCACTTGATCTTAAAGAAAGTAGAGATGGAGGTGATGTTTGGTGGTTTTGTGGATTGGGGTTAGTGGCTAGGGGTACTAGGGCATCCGAGGGTGGTCAGAGGCAGCCTGGCTAGCTGGAAAACGCCACAAAATAGTAGCAACGGTAGGGAGCGGAAGGGCTGGCCGGCTAGCGAGAGAGAGGAGAGAGAAGTGGGTTGAAATCTTGGTTGTATTTTCTTGACATATCTACACTTGGCTGAATATATAGCTTAAAAAGTAGCTTTTTACTAACCATGGTCTTAAATCATTGTTATTAGCTAGAGTAATCACGCAAACTTGTTGGGCTTCAAATTGGGCTAGAAATAAGTTGGGTTCGGAAATAAAATGCCCTGTAATGATAACGTTTTTGCGTAACTGAAAATTAAATTTTTGTAATGTTACGGAAAACAAAATAAATTACTTAGATTAAACTTATTAGGGCCTACTATCAATTCTTCCAAAGTTTTCATTAATAATTAAATAAATAAATAAAACCTAAATTGCTAAGTGAGGGTTCAAATAAATTTTTTCCCACTGGGATGATTAAATGCGATAAATAAATTTGGGAAAATCATTAACATGAGGTAATTAAATAAATAAACATAAATTAGGGTTGGGCTATTATAATATACAACTTCAGACTTTTTTTAAAAAAATTTTGAAAGGCACTTTTAATTAATTTCTAGCCAAGCTTATTTTACTTTTTCAAATGAAATTTTATCTTATCTCACAAAAGCTTTTTTCCCTCTTTTTTTAAAAAAATTTATCCTCTACTATAAGATGATTATGATAATAATGGTCATAACAATAATATTAATTGTAATAATAGCATAATGATTATGACAATTTATGCCTATTTTAGGCATTTATTTTTAAATTTTAGGGGTGTTTGCTAATTTTCTGTTTTTTACTCAACCCTTTGAAGATCTTTAGTTATTTCATTTAATTTTTATATCTTATTATTTTTAGCAACAAACATGTTGTAGCGATAAAATGGGTTCAAAATTGGCAACGATCTAGGTCATTTCCCTTAAAAAAAAACTAATTTACAACGACATAAGTGGTTACAATAGTAAGACTTTATAACATATGCAATGGCAACTATCATTGCCATAGGAAGGCTTTAATATCTGCCAAAAATTCATTCATAAGGAAGCCAAAATTTAGAACCATAGCAACAAAATTTTGCAGCAACATATCGCCGTCATTAAAATATATATTTTAGACAATTGGTACTATTTTTTTTGGAGTCTTATTTTCTTTTATATATGATTTTCTTTTTTTAAATTCATTTTAGTTTCGCCACTCCCAGTGAGGACATTGCATTCTTTATGTGTGGAGGTGAGCGCTTTTGCATAATCATTTTTAAAGGCATTTTGCTAATTTATTTTGTTTTTTAGAAAGTGTATGACGATGACTTATTTTGATGTTTAATAGCTCGTACATTGGTTGTACATGGGCAACATACATGAATTGATTCATTTTGTATCATGATGTAATCAGATTCCAAGGTGGTATTTGGGGACCATACATGAGGCTCAAGTGAATTATTCCGTAATGGAGAAAGAGTTCCTAGCGGTTGATATTTGCCTTGGAAAAATTTTGATAATACTTGACCAATTCCAAGGTGTTAGTCTGCATCGATCACACCACATTAAAGCATTTTTTAAAGAAGTGCAACTTAAAGCCCCAACTCATTCGGTGGGTTCTCCTTCTCCAAGAGTTTGATTTAGAGATTTGTGATAAGGTTGGGCCAGAGAATGTGGTGGCAGATCATTTGTCCTGTTTGGGCCCCAAGGCCATTCCTATTGAAAGGCTCCACATAGATAATTTATTCTTGGATGATCAACGTCTTGCTATCGTTCACCAAGCTACTCGATGGTATACTGATTTGGTGGAACTTCATAGTTATGTAGTATTACCTTCGAGTAGTATATTCATAAAGAGAAAAAATTTTTGAGCCAATGCTAAATACTATTTATAGGGAGGAGCCTTTTCTCTACAACCTATTGGAGATGGGAATCTATAAGAAGATGTTGCCAGAAGATGAGGTCCATAATGTCCTGCCACCATGCCAGAAGAGACTTATTTTAATCTTTAATAGCATCGTATATTGGTGTCCATGGCAATATACACGAGTTGAGTCATTGCCCCATTACGATGTAACCGAATCCAGAATGGATATGGGGAGCCTCAAGTGAATTATGACATAAGATGAGAAAGAGTTTTAGCTATTGATTATTTTACCTTGGGAAATGTTGAGCATACTTAACAATCTCAGTGTTAGTCTGCATTAATCACACCACATTTAAAAGCAAAAAATAGGCATTTTTAAAGAAGTCAACTTAAAGCTCGACTCATCAGGGGTTCTCTTCTCAAAGAGTTTGATTAATTTGGAGATTCGTGATAAGGTTGGGTTGGGCCAGAGAATGTGGTGGCGGATCATTTGTCCTATTGGGCGAAGCCCATTCCTATTCAAAAAAGATCCCCATAGATAACGTATCCCGGATGATCAACGTCTTGTGTCTCTCACCAAGTACTCAATTGTATATTGATTTGGTGAATTTATAGTCTATGGAGTATACCCCCGGGGTAGTCATATTCACAAGGAAAAAAATCGCAGCCAATGCCTAAATACTTATATATGGGAGAGAGCATTTTCTCTACAACCCTATGTGGAGATGCACTCTATAAGAGAGGCTGCCAGAAGATGCGGTCCATAGTTTTTCATACATCATTGCCATTGCTTCGACCTATGGTGGGAAACTTTGGCCAAACTGAGAAAATCAGATAGCCTCTTCAATCACGGCTATCTACTGGTCCATTCTCTTCAAGGTAACGGAAGTTTGTGATGACATGTGATTTGATGCAAATGTACGAAAAATATTTCAAGGTGTGAAAAAGATGCCAAAGTGGTGTGTTATTAGAGTTGAGCCTTTGATGTATGGGAAATTGAGTGATGGGTTCGTTCCCTCATTTCACAAGATCTCCTACATCTGCATGGAGTCGATTATGTTTCAAGTGTGTGTAAGCTATAATAACTCTATAACTGATTCTAAGGTGGTGATAAATAGTTCTTGAGAAGAACATTTTCATAAAGATTTAGCCACACCAAGGGCTCTTTGTGTCGCCAGTGGAACTCATTTTTACAACAAACCACTCGTTGTCTCTCTAAAGAAATCGTGGGATTTTTCACCAGGTTGCTTACACCTTACCACACAAATAAAGCTGGTAAGTGGAGTATCTAACTAAGAGTTGAAGAGTATTTTGGAGAAATGATGGAATGGGCCTCAAAAACATTCGTCACGGAGCTTGATAATGTTCTATGGGCATTACATGACCACTTATTAGACCTACCATAGCAACTACTTCTATATCAGTTAGTGTTTGAAAAGTCTTGCAATTGTAAGTTGAGTTGGGAAGATAAAGGCCATATTGGCTATCTAGACACTCAATTTTGATTTAGGCGGCGAAGAGCAGAGAATATTGCCAATTCACATGAGCTGATGAGTTGAGCTGAGGCTCATGAGAGTTCTAAGATTTACTAGGACGGAGAACAAAGACTTGACATGGCAAGCAATAGGCAATCTGAAGAAGCAGTTTTAAGGACGTTAAATTGGTTCTATTGTTCAACTTTAAAATTGAGATTGTTTGGAAAAGTTGAGGTCCCAGTGGTTGGGGCCATTTAAGTCACCGAGATCTTCCTCTGTGGTGCGGTTGAGATGTGAAGTGAGTCCATTGTCATTCCAGGTAATAGATAGGTTACTTCAGCCTATCTTTGTGGGGGAGCCTTAGAAAGGTAGATGTCTTATTACTCTAACTGATCCTGTGCTCGCATAAAAGGAGAAGGTCAGCTCTCGATCCTAAAAGCAGCTCTTGTTAGGGGACAACTAGTCATGTTATTGCTTTCTTTTCGTCTTTAGCTTTGATGTATGGTAACGTTAGGATATTTGAAAAAAACGATGAGCATGCGTGACTGTAAGGGTTAGATAGAGTATTAACAGGGACATAAGTGGTTAAAACCATGAGTCTACGGCTTAAACATTTCAAACACATTAAGAGTCAAGGTGACTACGATTGGTCCATGACTAGGCAATGGTTCATGGCCCAACCCAACTCAAAAAATAAAACAAAGAGGATAGGAGGACACAACAGAGGGTATATGTGGAATCACGGTCCATGTGACCCCTGATCCATTATGATCGAGGGTCTTTACGATTTTGACTGTCTTCGCCTATTTCTTCTCCTCTTTTCTTCAACTCTTTTCACTCTCTAAAGCTCATCTTTCTCCCTTTCTCAAAACCTCCATACAACACCTGACTCTTCTCACTCTTCCTTAATTTAACTCTTAAATGTTTATATTTATCACGTTCATCTCCATTCTCTAAATTCCTAAAATTTCATAATATTTCATCATCTTCTTCCTCATCTTCTCTATTTAGTAACCCTCAACCCCACTCTTTAATTTCACTCTTTGAAGCTAACTTTCCCAATTTCTCCTTTAATTCTCCTTTCTTTACAAAGTCCTACAACAACCACTAATTCTTTCCAATTCTCTAATTTCTTCTCCTGCATATTCCAATGTCCTCAATTGTTGAGGAAATCCAAAAATCTTCCACAGACTTTCTAATTGATTCATTTATATGGCACCAAAGAAGAAGCTAATGACCATTCAAGGAATGGGACATCAAGCCAGGTACTAAAATAGGCACCATAGCCTCCTGAACATCTACCGATGCAAGGACTCGAGGTAATGGCCCATCCTCTTGTTTAACTAGCCCTGATTCATATGCCCTAAGATTTAATGCTTTGAAAAGTAGAAAAATTAATGCTACTAGATTTTATGATGAGGATTTATCACCACTTTGGTTTTCATGGATGGATAGTCATGGTGTTTACTCGGGTTATATGGTTCAATTTCTCAAGACTCGGGACCATACTATAGTGAGCACTTTTGAATTTTTGAGTAAGTTACTGTTAACGTCACTAGTGGGTTACATTGTCAAGAGGGGACTTATTCGCGAGATCTTATGGTGAGAAAGGGGAGACGTCCTCCTCTAGGAGATGGGAGATCTACCTAAGTTTTGTCTAATTGTGAGAGGGGATTCTATAGATTAATGACTATATTACTCTAAAAATGCAAATCTAGACTAACTACACAAACAAACAAGGACTCAATGTTAATACAAAAATGAAAATTCAACAAACCTATCTGTCACCAAAAACACACAAATGTAAAACACTTAGGATTATAAAAAAATGTGTAAGACGCGTTAACAGGGCCGATGGCATGACATGGCCCACACAATAGTTACCAACTACTCCTGAAGATCACCCAGAAAAGAGAATATCCTACTATTCTACTTAATAATAAGTAATAAGAATGAGGAGAGAGGAAGTACAAATGGAAAGTCTCTTGATGATGGATTTTTCGTGATCGATTTTCTTCTTAATCAACAACCCAATCACCATATAACAATAATTAATGCTCAATTAAGCTTCCACTGAGAACTGTAAACCTGAAAAGGCCTGAAACAACAAGTTAAAATGAGGAATATAAGTGAGAGGAAATGCAAAGAAAGACTAGTAAGTTAGAGGAATATATAAGGATATAAATCCATTGGGATTGATCAATAATCTCCCCATACCCGAGTCATAAAAAATCCAGGGTAGCTCAGGGGTGAGTTAAATGTACAAAAATAGAGGATGTTTGAGAATCGAGGAGAGATGGAGACTACCATTAGAAGCTAATGAAATATGAGTACTAAGAAATTGCTAGAATTCGATCAAAGATCAACTTTCGTTCGATGTAGATATCAAGAATCTCCAATGAAAAGCCTATAAGTTCTACAGCATAAACCTCAAAAAAATATCATCCCCTTTTTCATTAGCCAATCCCAATTTTACAAGAGTGATTTTGCATGCTTGGCAAAGGCCGTGCCACATGCGCGCGTGCCATCGCTACCAAATCTCTGAATTCCTAGATTGCCTGAGTAATGAGCATGCTGACATGCACGATGCTATCGTGCCCCCCCTAAATCCCTATTTGTTATTTTGTGCTCGTCCTACCTACTATGAGAGTGCCTTGACACCCTTGGCACTAACCTAGAATACCTTTAGCACTTCCAATCTTTTAGGCCTCAAAGTGAGTGACAAATGCTCCAGTCCGGGAACTTCTTAAGGTGTGTTCCTACAAGGCATAAAACATAGGACAAATCACCACATTAATGGTTATTTGGTGAGAGAAAATCAAAGCATTGAAGGAGGTAAAAAAGTATATAATTAGGAATCAAACAATTTACCCCAACACTTAGATTTTACTCACCCATCAAGTAAAACATAAGAAAACACTTTTCGTAGGTTTGCAACGATTATGGTTAGCGTATACACCAAGTCCTTAAACCCTTTGGTTCTCCAATGGAATGAGTTGCGGTTTAATGATGGTTTAAGAGACAAACAAACAAAGTCTTGAAGAAGAAAAAGAAAATAGGAAGAAAAAGAGAAAATCTTTTTGTGGTTTTTCATAAAGTTGCACAAAGCAATATCTAGAGCCGTAATCATGCCATACTTAAAATCAACAATTCTTCATAATGACAAGGACGTAGAGAACATACTAACGACGGTACACAATGAAGACCTTGTCTGTTAGATAGCAATAATGTGTTCATGCCCACTCTGTCAATAACAAGCAACCATAGTTAACTCACTTAGGTTATGTGGAGAGAGCTCTCTTCCAGGTGTTTGAAATGATGCGAATGTTTTCTGCTCCAGGCCAACTCAAAAGATTACCGTTACAGAAGTTTGCCGTAGTTCTCATTCTCTACTAATAGAATGCCCAGAATTTGATAATAGGACTTTTATGGGTTGTTGTAATGAGGCTCAAAAATCAAATGGTTGAGAAAGGGATTAATTATTTTCAGAGAATGACAAAGATAATTAGCCAAAACCAAGGATGTTGCCACATCCCTATCATCAATGACCATCCCTCACAAAAAACGCACAACCTCCTTAATGAAACTAAACACCACGGCGAACCTTCCATGCCAATACTTTTGTTTCACTTTCTCTGTTTTTTTCATTGCTTTTATTTTTTCTCAGTTACGTTTTTCATTACTGGTTTTATTATTTTTTTTTTCCCAAGCAAAAAGCACTTGCCGTGGAAGTTTTACATCAATTAACGTCCTTCTTAAGTTTGCACATGGTGCTCAAGTCAACCATCATACTCTACTGTCTAGTTATTTATATGATTATGTGACACACCAAAAATGGCTGTCTACCTCATAAACATTCCCCAACTCTATCATCAAAGTGGTGCTCCTTAGTGTGGCTAAGTGAGGGACCATGTTAAGGCTAAGGGCTAAAAGCGGTGGCTCACAACAGAATAGTGATAATCAAGTGTCAAAAGGGTTAGCTAGAAGGTGCAGTTATGGATAGAGGAGGCTTTTAGCTAATGTGGCTTCAAGCTTACACAAATAGTGTCTCCGTCCTCTCATCATAATACAAATGCAATAGGTGGTTTCATAAGAGAGTTAGGCCAAAATCTAGAGAGTGAAAACTTTGAATGAGTCTTTCATAAAAGAAATACACATTACCACAAATGATGAAGTGCCCGTCCCTTTAGGGCCAAAACAATCGGGGTTAACATACCGTTACTTACTCTATCTATTAGGTTAAAACCTAACAATATTACAAAAAACTGGAGTGAATATCTATGATATGCACCCTAATTATATGTTCATATCCACTCACAAAATGGGATTCATGACCGATTAAAGTTGCACATTTTCCCTCAAAATCATATTTCTAAGAAAAAACTAGAAAATATTTTTGACTTTTCAAAAACTTTTTCTTTTTTTTTTCTTCTTCAAAAAATTTGGGTGGAATGGCGTCCACACCCCTATACTTAAATGCATAATGTCCGCATTGTAGAGGAATAAGAGTCCTAAAAGAAAAATGAAAAAGAAAAAGGAAAAGGAAAACAAAAAATGAAAGCGAAAGTATGTACCATAGAGACGAGGGACAATACCTTCAGGGTAGAGATTACACCAAGGTCATAATGCAGTATTGAATTTACAACACAAATGTAATAACTACACTATATGCAACTAACACATGCCTATGACCTCCTAGGACCCATTCATTACGCATAAAAATTCCACCATTTCATGAATTTGTACTTACAGACAATCCAAAATATCTTAAAATAATGGGACAATCACAACCAAATGTCATCTCAAATGGCCTATCACATTCATCATAATATCACAAGTAGTGGGGTACTGAATGCATAGTAAGAAGCCACCTATGAAATACCAAATCAAGAAGTCACATGTGATATCCTCCCTAAAATAAAGATTGTTATGAAGACTAGTGAGGGGTGGGGGAATACCAGTTCATAGTCAAATCGTGTACCATCAGGCTAAATAGGATGGTCAAAAGTACGGAGGAAAAGGAAAGAATGATGATAAACTCCCTTAATCACCTATGAAAGTGTATTGTCGCTCTTCTAATTGTTTGATGGCTTTTGAGTGTAGCCAAATGACCTCATCGTCCTCCCTCTCCCTAATTTGCAAGCCTCTTATGGCTCATCATCTTCTCACCTCATCCACCCGTAATTCTCTTTCTATTGGAGTCAATGAAGCCTCTAAAATATGTGACACCCTCCTATAGAATCCGTGTACACGACCATCTGGTGAATGTATTGTCTCTCATACTATCATTGAACCCTCTCGTAGGCTATCTACCTCCACTTGCGAGGTTGAGGAGAAAGGCTGGAGGAATGCCACTATTAGATATCTTGAGCAAAGACAAGAAGCCCCACATCTCAAAGGAAAGTGTTTCTTGAGAATAGAGGTTGTTAAGTGGGCTCATTCTCCACTGCATTTATTTCCTTGTCGTTTAGGCATTTTTTACGGTCCTCTTTCCCCTTTACTCTTATCAACCACATGCCATATCATCATCTTATCAATCCCTCATCATCTTTCCCCTATCATTCTTCATAGATAATACCCATAACAATATAGATTCCTTATTGGCTATGTTGGCGAGCTTTACATTTAGGAAAATGAAGAAAAGGAATAGAGTGATAGGTGCTTCCTTAGTATCAATAAGAATCATATGGGCTAAAGGTAGCAACGCCGAGATTCCTCCCCTAAGAAGTGTGGGATAAGGTACAAACTTCCCACTATGATTTATGCTTGAGTATGGCAATGATTATGCCACGTTAACACCAATCACATGTGGGGGATAGTTTTTGCCACCCTTACACCAAATGGAAAACGATGAAGAACTGGTCCAAGCATACTGTCAAAGCACACCAAATAACAAATAACTCTGGTTTCCTGACACACATTTTAGTATCACGTCGCCCAAAACCAAAAATAATATTAGACATAAAACATTATAGGTAGTGTATGTGATATTTTACCTATGTCCGTGCCCTTTTCTTTTCAGGGTCATAACTTCGAGGGCTCCCACAACCTATCTGTGTAGGTTGTTGCACTTTGGAGCAGGTGATGCCTAAATAAAGCAAGGTTGGGCCTCCATCAACTAGGAACATCTCCTAATGCATCGGCATGCCACCGAGAGGTGGTAAGAAAGCTCATAAACGCGGCAAACTCCTTCTATGGTCCATTGAACATACAAAAAGAGATTAACCTGTTCCTTATCCTTATAAACCCGACCCAATCATATGAAGGAGAGCTCAAGAATCAAGGCATCAGGCATATCATATGATACATATGTTATTTCCACAAAGTCAAGCCATCCCAAATTACCAAGTAAAGGGTTACCACATCATGCCAACATCCCCAAAGCCCTTAATGATTCCACATGACTAATACCTTGCCTCATCGGTCAGCTAGTACTCATTGCTCATATTTCATTCTTTGTTCATTCACTAGCAAACAACAAGAGTCTATACTTGAAGAAAGATTAAAGAAAAGGGCATTTTGTTTACCTTCTGGTCTATAGGTGCATTTGAAGAAGAAGAAGTCCTTGCTGACTTCTTAAGGAGGGAGGAGTTTTGGAGGTTGTCACCAAACTCTCTTCGTGCCTTATTGTGGAATGACTGGTGTGGATGGAGTGATGACCTATGTAAATTGCTCCAAATTGCTCTTCTCAAACTTGAATTGTGTGGAGTGGGTTACAAGCCAACAGCTTTCATTCTTGTTACTTCCTTCAAAACCTCAACAATGGGAGATCAGGTTTTAGAGAGAGAAGTGAGGAATAGTAGAAGAAGCAAATGAATCGGGTGAAATCTTCATAGAAAATGAGGATTTATGAGTAGGGATTGAATAAAAATTATAAGAGATTAAAGGATTTAAGTGTAGAGTGGGACGTGCAGAGGAGTGGGTTGTCACTAGAGAGAGAAAGAGAAGAGGAGATTAAAAGAAAATGAAGAAAGACAGAAGGAAATTCCATTGTTATATTCTCAAATGTTAACTTCATTTCACCTCAAACATTTAGTTAATCCTATGGGGTGTTGCTTTTTTGAGTTTAAAACACTTTTAAATCCATTATTGTAGCCCGAATGTTAAATTCATTTATTCGCCCTATAATTGATGAGAGCCAATTAAAGTAAACAAGGATATGGTGACCCAAGGATTACTAACATTCATGTTCGGGCTCATCATAACCTCAGTCTCATAAAATAACAAAGACAATGAAAATAGAATTTTTCTATCTTAATCAATACCTCCTCAAACCATCCCCTTCTAGAAAGACTATAGGGACGGTTGGCCAGTTGAAGGACCAGATTTCTAGGTTTATAGTTCCCTTTAGTGCCAATCTCTCATTACACAGTGTTGATGTACCCAGCCTGACTCCTTGATGAGAAACTAAAATGAACACAAAATAAGAAGAAACAAGATAAAATTAAAGTTAGGAAAATCAAGTGATCTTCAAGTGATGTAGAAATCAGCACACTTTTGGCTACTTGGGCCGTCATTTTAGGGCTCTCTGGATACAATAACATCACCAAGAATGAACTGAAATGACCTAGTGTATCACAGTGAGCTATCAATTTAAGATACACTCATAAGGATTTTGAGAGAAAACTAAGTGTAAAATAAGTTCTAGATTCAATAGTAATAATCTGAGTTTATTACAAAAAGGTGAGAGGTTTCATACAACCTTCTCTCTTTACAATCCATTGGTCGAGATGCTAAACGAGCTTAAGATTACTAATCAACTCAGCTAGAAAGCATACAAATAATTAGTCTAAGAACAGTATAAAATGGACACCTATCAATTAGCTAAAGTGATTAGATGAGGGTGTCATCTAAGCAAACATAAATGATAATCTTAGTACTTCATAACACTCACTAAAGTAGCGCTTAGCGCACTCTGCAAACTCTGATTAGACCAGGTGATTAGCATTCTGGGTGAACAAAACAACAACTGGTTAAAAGGGGTTTGCTCCAAACTTCTGCAAGCAAAAAGCAAGTCTGAGGGTGCTATGTCCATCTTTTGGCAGACCAATAATAATTATTTGTATGGCTTTTCTAGGCCTAAATGAATGCGAAGGATACATGCTAAGAAGATTCAAATATCCCTCTAATAAACTCCAGCCCCTATATATAGAATTCATGTATAGAATGTAATATATGATTTATCTACACTGGTGGCGAATCTCTTGAGCCTCACAAAATAATGAAACTTGCTAGAATAGGCTATTGAACTAGATTAGACTTGCTTAGTTGCTATAAGCTGATGATTAACCATGGCTAGGTCTTCCTGATCTTTTTTGGGATTGGACTCTCACTTCATACTCTAGGCTCAGTAGAACTCTTGGTGCATGGATCTCTATAAGCCCCCTTTTGTGAAAAGAATTTCCTTTAAACTAGGTAATTCTCTTATATTCAACATTAATATAGGGCTCAGATCAGCTACATGAAGGTGACAAGACTTTAAACTCTCAATAAGTCCACCTTTGTAAGCATAGGCCAAGTTCTCTCAGAACAATCAAATGGTCATTGACCTTTCAAATCAATTTGGGATTTTCTCTTCTTAGGAAATCTTTCCTTCATTAGGTAGAATCCATAATAGGTTTTCTAGGTATTAGAAGTGAGCATCTTTACTATGCTTATGGCTTGAGTCCTGCCCTCGTCATTGCTATTTTTAATATATCTTGACCTTGGTATGCATATCCTTAAGCTCTTCTGCCTCTTTACGGCTTCTACTAAATTGGTGGCTGGTAGGGATAGTTGGTGATAGAATTAGATCAGAGGGGTATTGGCTTGAGTCCCCCTCATATGGACCCACTCTTCACATTCCTCTATCTTCTCAAGTCAAGAAGAGACTTGTTTTCCTTTCTTAGCCTCCTCAATGTTCTCACAACAACTGACTGGTACTAAGCAGGGTCATCACTATTGTTTGCGGGAGTTAAGAAGCTATGTGCCCAGACCTTGACACCTAAAAGTACCTCCTAGCGTACACACGTTAGGAGTTGTTTAGTTGTGGTTTAAGGGGCTAAAGGTGACATGATTCTATACTCATGGAGTGTAGTGTGGTCTTAGAGGATTTTGGGAGGTCTTAGTGCTTTAGTGGCTTCCCCTTTTTCCTTAAACTTTCCTTTGCTAATTCAAATTTGTAAATCAAGGAACTGAAGACGTCATCCTAGAGTTGTATCAGGATGCAACTCCAATCACATGAGCTACTTCTTCTTTATCTAACTAAGCTAAATATCAGCCTAAGGTTAGGTTTCATCTCTCTAAGAATCACACGTTTTAAGTAATAACTGCTCCAATTTCTGTAATGCTCTCCACTCTTGTCCTTGCCTTTAAGTTGTGGGAGCTAAGGGAAGTTGTCTTAGAGGTAGTGATCTAGCAAAAATGTAGCCTTCAACTTTCTCTCTCATTTTCCTCTAGGATTTGATCTTGCCTTTCCACTTCCTAACCCTCTTAGCTACCACCATTGGACCACCAGATTGAAGCATATTTTCTTAGCCTCAAAGGCAACCAACTTAACATTCTTCTCACGTCAAGGATTTACTTGTATCAAAGACTCTCTTACAACTTCGGAGCAATATAAGAATAAGTAAGGATCTAACTATCCTTCACACATAAGCGATATCAACCAGAAATGATCCCTCCATATGTCCGTGTGTCTTCTCGACCTTCACCCTAGAAGAAGCCATAACTAGAGAAGGCAAAGGGGTTATTCTTTATCATCTATCTCAAAAGGAGCAAAACTGAAATCATGTCGTGTTCGGTTGTTGACATATTAGATTTCCTTATGTTTTACTGCTCTCCGCTATTAGCTGCCTAAGCCTGATAATTAAAGGTATTGACCCTTCCCTCACGCTCAGCCTTCTCCCTTAGAGCTTGCCAGCTACGTGTTCTGGAAGTGAGGGTAGATGATATACTACAGGTTCTTTGTGCATGGAAACGTCGTTTGGACTAAATGCGGTTCATTTTTGGCATACTAGAAGGTCCTAGGAGAGTATTTAGCTCTAATACCACTTGATGGACCTAGGCTAACTCCTTTTGGATCAAAAACTAAAACAACCACCAATAAGAAGAAATAAACTAGAAGAGTGGGAAATCAAGTGGTTCTTTAAGTGATATAGAAAACACCACACTTGAGACTCACTTGGTGCAGTCAATTAGGGCTTCCTGCATACAGAAAACCCGCTAAGAAGAAATAAAATGGACTGTGGATTCACCACTTGAGATACCAACTCAAGATATCGCCACTTAGGAATTTCGAGGAAAACCGAGTGTAAAACCAAGTTTAGGATTCAAGAAAAATATGAGTACATTATAAATGGAGGGAGCGTTGACTCTATTGATATTTCTCTCTCACAATCCATGGTTGAGATTCTAATACAAGGCTTAAGATGCTAATCAACTCAGATAGAAAGTATATTAGAAAGTATATAAAAGAGTATAATAAGACCGATATAAATGGACACCATTCTAATTACCTCAAGTGATTAAAGAGGTGTTAGCCAGAGCTATACATAAATGGCCATCTTAGTACTTCAAACACTACTAAAGTAGTAGTCTTAGGGCATTTGCCACTTAGTAGACCAGCCTGATGAGCATTTTGGCGTCTTAATAAAATAATAACTGGTCAAAAGGTTGTTTTCTCAAAAACAATCATCCAGATGAAAAGCAGGCTTAAGGTGCTATATTCCATCTTTGGAGACCCATGATAATAAATATTAGATCTGTTTCACAAGCTTGAATGTACATGAAGGATGCATGCCTAAGAAGAGACTCAAATTTCCCTCCAAAATGGACTATGACTGGATTCAGTCTCAGAATGTACTATCTTTGATTTCTAGCTGGGTTGGATGATCTCTAAGATTATAAATGATGAAACTTTGACTTTAGTAGATCATTAGACAGGTTAGATAAAAGGGAGGGGAATTGGAATGATATCCCCCTCAACATGATCAAGCCTCGATCATGTTCAGAAAACATAGGCTAGAAATTATAGCTAAACTAGATTAGGCTCGCTTGGCTGTTGTAGCTAGATCCTGACAATGACTATGTCTCCTTGCCTTTTTGGTGGACTTGACTCCCCTGGTTCTCCTCAATCTCAGTAGGACTCTTGGTGCCTTAATCTCCATCACCGTGAAGGGACTGGCATGAAGATAGTAAGACCCAATGTATATTGATTGCCCAGTGACAATTAAAGTTATGAGACATCCGGGGTCCTTATACTGATGGGTACTTCAATTAAATGAATAACTGAATTAGAGGGGGAACAAAAAAGGCTCTTTTAGGGTTGTTATGTTCTCTGGTGGTGCACAATTTCTTTGAAGAAATGACCATAAGGGGACATTTGTGAACAACATCAAGAGAGAGGAATGTTGATCCTGACTTTGGATGGAGGTTTTCCTTACTGTCAACACGGGAATTGAGGTTGCTTTCAATTAATCGGTAGAAAATGACGGGGAATGGGTTAAGAGCCAGAAGGGAAGGAATAAAGGGTGCCTTAGGAGGTGTAGAATTAACAGTATCGAAGATTCAATTCTCTTAGGATCTCTAATATCCTTAGAATGAAAAGGAGTTAGATGGAGAAGTAGACACATCAGAGACTACACATTCTTGAGAAGAGGAAGAGAATGTAAGTAGGCGGGGTACATATCATCATATTGACCCACATGGGTGTCAACTTCGTTACCCAACCGCAAAAAGACAACGCATTAACCTTCCTCACATCATTGGTCAAAAGAAGAAGAAAGTACCCTTTTCAAGATTCACTTGGTTGACTAAGAAAAGTTTCATCTTTCCCTTTTGACATAGCAAGTGAGGACCCAAAGTGTTCACTCATGTCTTTACTCATCCGCTTATTGGACTCTATTTGAGCTCTCTCATCAATTCTGTATCACTCATCTTTATTCACCTTATCTTCGGGAGGGGGAAAGGATGAGAATAATCTATTGAGGGGAAGGCCTTTAGGGCATTGTATGCCCCTTGAACTAGTGTCCTTTGATATGAAAAAGGAGAAGAGATGTTCCTTGGAAAAAACCACCTGGGTATTAGGCATTAAAACATTTGTCGGATCAGGAAAGGAAAAGTTGGGATGCTTAGCCAACTTCAAGGTTATAATATAGATAATAGAGATCAAAATTAGGACTTTAAAAGCGCTGTATTAACTTGTCCATTGCTTGTACTTATAGCTAATTGATGAGCAAATGTTAGCATGCACTTAAGGAATGATCGAGAGGATTGGCAGTTGAGGAGGCATGAAAAAATTTAAGAAGGGGATAAGTGTTTGTTGCTGGGGACAAGACTATTCCATTTTAACATGGTTTCACAGTGACTTGCAAAATGAGTGTAATATAAGGTATCTTGTTTTTTTTTGTCGGCCACATGTATATAAAACCTTTCAAACCACTAATCCTTGGGAACCTAAACTTCATCCGTGTTGCGTCTGCCATTGTAAGTCTTTTCGTAAGTTCTTCTAAGAACTCTAAAGCATCGGTTTCATTCTTGTTCAATAATGTTCCCTGACACATAGATTTAACCATGGTCCTAGGTATTGGTCAAGACCCTCAAGATGATTTGGCCACAAGTGCCATGTCTAGACATGATGGGCATGAGTAAGCAAGAGTTTAAACCGTTCAAAACATTTCACAATGACTCTTTCTTAAGCGACAAAGTGATTGATTCCATTCCTGATTGCATATTTACCATTTGGAAAATATTTCTCTTAAGAAAACCTTCACAGACCATCCAATGTGGAAATAAAGTTTGTCAGGAGGCCTGTGGACCCTCTTTTTTGCCGGACTCTTCAAAGTAATAAATAAATGTAACTAACAATATCTTGGGGCATAATGAGGAATTGCCATCATCAAGCGCATACTTCATCAATTCACTGTAAATAAGTAAGCATCACTATCTCCAAAGAATTTGAGAAGCATGGTCATGTGTTGTGGACTAAAGGAGGAACTATGCCATGATTACACGTTTTGGAGCTCAAAAGCATGAGGGACTAGTGGGTAATGGCGGCAGCAGGGAGGATTTGGATTTAGATCCTTGAGACAGGAAGGGAGGACGAGCTTGTTCCTCATGCCATGTCTCCGAAAGGAATGCTAGGGTTGGATTTACCTCGATGTGGGTTTGGTAATTTTAACATAAAGAGTCTGCACAAATAGCAACCTTGTCCAAGAGACTAATTCAATATTTTAAAGTTTTCTTTTTTATTTTGGATTTTTTCTAAGACCTACTAACTACGATATGTATAACGATGAAGAATAAAACCAAATCATGAATCAATGCTGTAAATCCCCAACAACAATGCCAATTTGTTAGAAGTTTTGGTGGTAAGAAAAGAAAGATGTACATGCTTGGGATGGAGAGATATTTAGCCCAAGTTTGTTAAATTGTGAGAGGGATTTGATATGATTGATCAAACAAAATACTTACTAACATGCAAATACTAGGACCAGGTACGCTTGCAATGAGGCTTAAATTGACACAACAATTAAAAATTCAGCTAGTCTCTCTCATGATAAAACAACGCATAAACCATGTGAAACATTACCACATTAAAAAAAAAGGAGAAGATTCGGTCTGGAATGGAATGTGGCAGACATGGAGATCAATAATTCAAACAAATCCTCAAAGATCACCCAAAAGAGGTATATCCTAAAGTCAACCGTTTATTTTAATAATAAGCAATAAAATTGAGGAGAGAGAAAGTTACCCACAAATGAAACTCGTAATCATGGATTTTTCATGATTAGTGTTCTTCTAATCAACAACCAATCAGATATATAACAATAATTAGTGCCTAGTTTAAGCTTTCTATGATAAACTTGCACTTGAAATGCCCCAACTTAAAGTTGAAAGATGAACACAACGTTGAGGAAAAGGGAATGTAAAAGAAATGATGAATATGTTATAAGAGTAGATAGGGTACAAATCCATTGGATTAGATCTCAATTATCTCCCTTACAACCCCTAATTCATCAAAAACCCATAGTTTGGGAGTGAGTTTAAGTGTGCCAAAAATAGAGAATAGTGAGGAATATAGCGAGAGAAAAAGAGTAGAGGCAATGAGATAAGAGTATCAACAAATCATAGAGCACATCAATCTGAGATCAACTCTCATTAATGGAGAATCAAGAGTATACAAGTCTAACTGAGAGGAGAAAAGCTCTATTTTTCTAAAAATAACCCCTCAAAAAGAATATCATCCCCCTTTTCATTAGGACTAACTACAATTTTTGTACAAGAGATTTTGTAAGTTGGCATGGAATTGCACATGGCATGGTTAATTTGTGCGGATTCTACTTACTGACTGCTGAATCCTGACAAAATAGAGATGGCATGAGCGTCCATGTGACAAAGTTGATCGTGCCATACTATGTTTGCTTTATCTTGCTATTTTTCTATCCTGCTGTTTTCTACTCTGGTATTATATTTTTTACCTTGACACCTTTGGCATGCCATAGATGTTCAATTTGGACATTTGTGCTAATCATTTAGGCCTCAAATGACTCAAATTTGGAACTTCGCTCCCATTCCACAAAACACAAAACACGAATAAATGTACTACATTAATCATTATTTGGAGCTAAAAGAAAGCATGAGGAGAGGTAAAACTTATACCAGTTGGGAACGAAATAGGTATATTTTGTTCTATTTGAATAGGAGTTTTATGAATTGCAACTTGAGTGGTCTTTCATGATGTTATTTGGCTTGTCGGTAAGTGTGGACTTACCTGATCAACGTGTCCATGAGAATTTAACCAATGCTTTTTGGAATGAAATTTTGAGCGACTATCATTATGATGCCAACAATTCACTAAAGACATTGTCATTAGAAAACCCTGCCATTAGAGTGACTAATGTTGTTATCCTTTGCATAGGGATGATAGTTGAGTGTGCTTTGGCTATATGAGTTGTTACTTCTTAATAATATAATCAATGGTAACATCTTAACCACCTGGCTTTTGGTTTCTAGTTGTGTAGTTGTGCTGCACTAGTGCCTCAGAGAGGATAGATAATTCGGGCATATTACCCTATTGCTAAGCGATAGGCATTGACCTAGGCCACAAGGATAGAGTTCCGGGGTTCGAGTAGTTGAAAGTGGCAATTTTGACCAAATGAAGTTTTATAAGGTGGAGCTGGTCAGTGTGTTGGATTATACCCTGGGAATAGCTTATGCCCTTCCCAGGTTGAGCGTTAACCACTCTCCAAAATCATGCAGATCTTGGTTTTTCCTGTGATGATGGTTAGTGCCATCCCGCACCACACTCACCCACCTATTCAACATGGAGCCTGTAGTTCCTTCACACCCTACCGCCTACATGATCTTATCGAGGTCCATTACTGCTTGTCCCCAAGCAATCATGAGAAAAAAAGTCTTATTCACAACTCCTTTATAGAGGAAGACAATAGTAGCATCCTCAATGGTAAACCCGACCAAAGTAGCCTTTACAGTGATTGAAACATTTAGCGATCATATTAGGAGAATGAAGTTTTTAAAAAATAATTGAAGGCCGCAATGCAAGAAAAAATAGTAGAAACTTACTTCATCATGTGGAAAATCTTCAATCATGTGCCTTAAAGCCATGGTAGGTTCCCCAATTCTCATTCTAAAGGCTCATTATCTACCATACGTTATTAAGACTCTCTCATTCATTACACTAAATGCAAAATACATACGCCAATCAGAGGACCTAATAAGCGGTTGCACGGGGCCATGGGTAAAGGTTATTAAGAGAGGGAACAAATATTTGATGAACATGAAGCTAAAGCCAAAGACTAAAGAGCAAGAACCAAACTCTCTCAAGATGTCAGTAATTTGCTCTCAAACCACTACCACTCACAAATATACAATCAAAATCCCCTATACAAATTCATGGGAGAAGTGCTAAACCTCCGAGAGCAAGTACATACAATCCAACAATATCAAAGTCTTTTACGGTCTTTTGTTTTTTAATTTTTAATTTTTTAATTTTTTATTTTTTCAAAGAGAATGGCAATCGGAAATAAACTTAAGTACTTTCAAACTTCTTAACAATTTTATAACATCCATCCCATTATCCACACAAGGGATTCTATATATGAGGCCCAATGATATAATTCTTATTACACCAACCAAACCAAACCAAACCAAACCAAACAACCAAAAGATCTTAATACCAACAAACCAACACCCAATCAAAATATCATGAAGTTGTGAACTCATATAGTCCTAACGTAAGGGTAAGATATGCGTGTGGCAAAAAGGAAGCCATATATGAACGTTTCACGTCAATAATCTTGTTTAAAGCTTAGAGAGGACTTAGCAAGCGGGATATCTACATCACAAGGGCAGCTACTCTGGTTATATGCTCATCAAAATAAGAAGTCCTTAAGCAGTTTGCCTAATATGCATATTCTTAGTAATCTTGAAGAGAGTCAAAGCTAAGATCAGCAGATAATGATGATCCCGTAGGAAGAGTCACCCAAGAAAAGGCAAAGAGATTAAATTGACACATAGTCCTGAAAGGTCCAAAGCCTCATCAGGATATCTATCTAGGTCGAAACTAGGCTCATCAGGAGTTCACATGCCAACATTCATGTAAAGATTCGTTAGTTAATTATTTGCATTCACCATCATGGTCAAACATGAAAGCACATTACAAAAACTCATTTTCAAACACTTCTATTCACAATTGATATCAAGGGATCAAATCAAAACCAATGAAAAGCAACCTAGTATACAAATTTCATCATCGGAGGTTTTTTCTTGTTTTATGTTTTCATTTTTTTTTTACCTTTTTTTAAATTTTTTCAACGAAAACCTACATGGAGTTAATCCTAAAATGCCAAAACTAACATTAAAATGCTTCTAAGAACCTAGAGTAGCTCTAAATGCAAAATTATTGTATATTAAAATGTACAAACTCTAAACACCAATTATGTGTAATAATCCATCCCACATACTCCTTCCAAGAAGACACCATAATTTCAGTCAACTCCCCCATAATTAGACAAAGGTATTATCCTCATTACAAGCTTATAGAGTCAAATAGGGAAGAGATACAAAATGCTCTAGGAAGGAGGAGAAGAGGGAAGGGTAGTTTGAGAGATGTCCAAGCATGCCAAGTAACAAGACAAGCCCTTATAGTACTGGAGATATTGGTTTTGGGAGTCATCATTTTCCGACACGAGCTCATCGTGTTACTCCTAGACAAAGTCACGCGAGCTTGGCATTCTTGGACTACACCCCAAAGGCTCTAAGGGACATTTGCTCTCCTAAATGACCGAAGGGAAGTCTTAAGCATGGGCGAGCTTGATAAGTTTGAAAACGTAATGCATTATTTTAGCGGCATTAGCTAGCATTTATTAGGGATTGAGGCTTTAGCAGGTTGATTTCGCCCCCTACTTCAATTTTACAGTAGGGTAAGTGTCTTTGATGCATTTGCCAAGTTTAAATAACTTTTTGACCCAATGTTGACCACTAATGGATTGCAATTTGACAGGCCTGGCCCAAACACTGACTCGAGACCCAAAACCCAAAACCGATACAACCCGGACCCATGTCCGACCCGACACCCGAAATATGCTCATCCGAAAGTGGAACGAAATCCAAATTGACCCAAGCTGAACGATATCAATCCGAACTTTTCTACAAAGTTGCTTGTTTTGACATGACGAGTGTATTTGACCAAAAATTGTGTTGACCCGAAATCAACTCGCACCGAACATACTCGACACAAACCGAAAACGACCCAAATGTCATAACCCAAACATGCACAACTGCCCCCTTCGATCTTGACCCGACAAAACCGACCCATACCGAACCGAATGACCCATTTTGCCAGTCTAAATTTGACTACCAACGAAAGGTAGCCCCAAACCATATTCGCACCTTAGGAAGAAGCAAGAAAGAAAGAAAGAAAAAAAAAACTATGGTCATAGGCCACTACAGACCGTGATGGACCGAACTGCTGGCCTTTCGTTTCTCCGATATGTAACCAATATTGCTCGAGGTCTTCTATTTTAAGGGGTTCTCTCCGACGCTTAATAGGGATCACCACTTAGTATATCTTGCATCTCACTGCAAAGTTCATCCAGTTTATCATTTTTTTTTTTGAGTAATAAAAGAATCAAATGGAATGAACTCGCAAGTAGGGGCTGAAGATTGAAAGATCATTGAAGAGATCTCTATTTTTTGCTAAGCATATTTCTCGTCTTACTGCACGAACTCCTTTTGGTTTTTCTAGTTAGATTCATGTTATAGTTTAGTTCTCTTTTGTTTTTTTAAAATAAAAAGGAATAATTAAACATGAGTGCGCTAAATTTTCTCCTCTAAGGATTGGCCTAGCCAAGCAATAATGTGATTTCGTCTATTGGCCCGAATGGGAGCCTATAACCTGACCCTAATTATATTAGGCATAGACGACCAATTAAGCCTGCCTAACTAGGGGTAATTCTAATGACCTTAAACCTGTAAGGCATGTTAAGGCGAGGTCGATTATTAAATATTACATCGGTCTTATTAGCCTTAAATCATAATTTTCCACCTCTCTTCCTCTACACACCCTATCAACCATCCTTAAGGGTTTCGATATTTAGACGTGGCATTCGAGGGACTCTAGTAGCCACCTTCCAACATTTGATCACACCATGGGGCAAATTTCCGCAACCAATTCCACACTAAAGGTCAGTCGTTTTTTGTTTTTTTTTTTTAACAGAGATTAAATTTCTGTTTCCTTGCTGCGTGAGTCAAGTGCCTCTGACGTCCCTCCGCTGTTCTTTCACATTCTTGTCTTATTTATCATAGAAGAGTGAAGTAGTTTAGAATTTGCCTTAAATTTTTTATTTTATCCTTTTCTTGCTTGTTAATGCAGTTTGAAAAGTTTGTGAGTTTTGGAGGGAATGATGATAATTGTGGCCTTGCTTTTCTTTTGGCTAATTGTCATTCATGATCCATTATTATTATTATTATATTACCACTACTATAATATACTACTACTACTACTATTAGTTGTAGTATACTATATTATTCATTATTACTCATTCATTACTATATTATTATTATTATTATTATTATATTATTATTATTATATTATTGTTATTATTATTTAATCTTTGTCGGTATAGTTGAATAATTAATTCATTATAGTTTGGGTCCGATCTAGTTAACTTTGCCGATTTACATTGATTTTATCTTTTGCCACTCAGATTTTCATAAAAACCCATTGAAAGATGATCCAAAAACCGAAATTAGAGATTGCAATTTGCTTGATGAATTGGGCTATAGTTGCTTGTTGCCCGATAATGTCCTAATTTCTTGATCTAAGGTTCCTAAACCAAACCTCTAAGAGCTCCAAAAAAGTGGCGATTACCTCCTAGATGGCTAGAAAATAGGTGAAAACCAGATTGCTCAGAAGAGCATGAGGCTTACTAAAATATACGAAAAAACTCATATTCCATAGAAGCTGCATTAAGGAGGTTTGAAGCATAGTAACCTAAGAGTTGAGTTGACTTAGCCTTCCTTAAGTTTTTGCTGCACTGACTTCACATTCATGTTTCAGAAAATGAACAGATAATAGTCTCAATGATAATTTAAGCCTTACCAATGGAGGTTGCTCACATGTCATACACTTCAACATGAGGGAACCATAATATATATATACACATAATACGTAATATAATACATATACACATACATATACACATGCATGTATATATATATTGAAATATATACATATATATATATATATATATATATATATATATATATATATATGATACATCTGTAGACATCATACATACATAAATACATAGATATATATATATATATCTATATAATATATAATATATATTATATATATATATTAAAATGGATATGTGCGTGTATATATATACACACCACACACACACACACACCTATATATATATACAACACACCACACACATATACATACACAAAATAGAAATATCTATATATATATATATATATATATATATATATATATATATATATATATATATACAAAATATCTGTACATATATGACATATATACATATATTATACTCTATATATATAATATATATATATATATAATATATCATATATAATACGTATACATAATACATGCATATGCCTATATATACATTATATATATATATATATATCTATCGATATATATATATTATCTATATATATATATATATATATATATATATAATAGTATATATACATACAATATAAATATAATATATATATATATATATATTAATTTACATTATAATATATATATAATATAGATATATATATATATACATAATACATACATACATTATATGGATATTTATGTATATATACAAAACATATATATATATATATATATATATATACCTACATATTACAGACATATAGAACACACACATATACATATATGTAGATTATACAAACATATAATAATATTATCTATATATCATAGATATAATATATATAGTATATATATATATATATGTATATGTATGGAGGTATACATATACATATACATATACCAATACATTATTAATGTATACATATGTATATATACATACATACATACCATACATACATACATATACATATATATTAGATATATAATATATAATAGATATATATATATATATATCTATATATATCTATATATATATACATATATAGATATATATATATTCTATATATCTATAGAGCTATAATCATATATATATAGTGTGTGGTGTGGGTGTGTGTGTGTGTATATATATATATATATATGGTGTGTGTAGATAGATATATATATATTATATTATATAGAATATATATATATAGATATATATATATATAATAGTATATATATATATGATATATATACACACATATAAATAGATATAATATATAATAATATATATATGATATATATATAGATATAAAACATATACCAAATAATGCTATATATATAGATATATATATATATATATATATATAATATATATATATCTAGATTATATATATATTGTATCTATATATATATGTTTTTTTTCAATATCAGGTATAGGGATATATTGGTGTATATATATATATATGTATAGATATGTATATGTAAGATATATATATAAGAATATATAATATATATATATCATATATATACAACATATTATTACCTATATATATAATATTTATATATACATATCTGTATATTTGTGACATATACAGGTATATATATATAAATACATAGAAATGCATAGAAATACATATATATATTATATGTATATAATATATACTAGGTTATATATTGATATATATATATATATAAGATATATATATATAAGCTATAGATATATATACATATAGATATACGATCGTATATATATATATATATATATATATAACATACAGATATATATATATATAGTAACATACATACATACATATATATGCTACACACACACACACACACACACACCTGTATAATATAATATATACATATGTGTGTGTGTGTGTTACATCAATAATATAGATATAATATATATATATATATAGATATATATATATTATATATAGATTATATACGATATATATGTATATATATATATATATATATATATATATTGTAAGAAAATAATTATCTTCATTGACTTCATCTAAAGTTATACACATCCTCATGCACCCTTGGTATTGTCGACTGGCTTCCTACTCCCTCTTACCCCCCTAATCTATATATACATGTATTGCAATAGGGGGATATTTTCTAGGAACAAAATTGTTTGTAACATCTATTCTTTGATTCTTTTAGCCATGTATTCTGTACATATATTTTCATCCTGGAGCACCAGTTGATTTTTAGCCCACCAGATGTTGTAAGCCACTGCATTAATAGTAGCATATGTCATCTGTTTCCATGCTTTTAGCCTTTTCAGATTCAGCAGGTGTTGTATCCACTCCTGCCAAGTACCTTTGAGTTTCATATTAAGCCATTGTGATATTTGTCTCCATATAGCCTGTGCATAGTTGCAATCATAGAATAGGTGCTCCATGGTTTCCTCTTCCTGTTTGCATAACTTACATGTGGCCTCTATATTTTTGAATCTGGCTAGTTTCTCCCTTACTGGGATTTTCTGTTTCATTAGAACCCATGTTATATATGAGTGTCTGGGTACGCTAGCCTTGGACCATACTATTTTGCTCCACCTGGGTTTCTCAGCTGCATTCAGATACTATCTATATCCAATGCTGACAGTGTAGTCCCTATATTTGGTCAATGCCCAATGCCATTTCTGTGCAGCCTTGCTCCCTCATTTAAATACCTCTTTTGTGTTCTACATCTTTCTCCAATACCAACAAACATCATATTTGGGCTATATTCCCAGCAGTTTAGCTGTTGTAGATATTTCTCATGAACCCATTTAACCCACAAAAGGTCCTTCTTTTTGGCTATTGCCCACACTAGTTTTGGAACAAAAGCCTTGTTCCAAGCTTCCAAATTTTACAGTCCTACCCCTCTATTCTTTTTTGGTGTGCATGTGTCATTCCAGTTAATATATGTACTGTTAGCTCCCCATAAGAAGTTCCTACATATGCTTGTCAGCTCCTTGATGACTTCTTGGGGTAGCATAAATATTGTGGCCTAAAAATTGAAAACTCCCATCAATACAGAGTTGATCAATGCTACTCTACCTACATATGAGGTAGATTTTGTTGCCCACACTGTAATTTTCCTTGTAATTTTCTCCACCAGTAGCCTACACTCCAACTTACTCAGTTTACCTGCTGCAATTGGTACCCCTAGATATCTGAATGGTAATGCCCCTTCCTGGAATCCTGTGATCTCCCTGATTCTTTGCGGCTGTCTGGTACTGCATCCCCCTATGACTATCTGTGACTTCTCTTTGTTAGCTATGAGGCTGGTGCTACTGGAAAATTTTTCAAAAGCTTTAACCAGGGCCTATACTGATATGGTGTCAGCTGCATTAAAGACAATCAGGTCATCTGCGAACATAAGGTGCACCATTTGCAACTTCTTGCAGTTTAGATGAAATTTAAAACCAGGACTCTTGCTAGCTGTTTGAAAGAGTCTAGAAAGGTATTCCATTGCAAGAACAAGGATTAAGGGGGACAATGGATCACCTTGTCTCACCCCTCTTCCTCCTTTAAAGTACCCAAAATCATTCCCATTCATACTGATGGTAAATGTTAGGGATGTTATGCAAGCCATGATCCAAGTTATGAATGGTTCTGGTGAAAGTGTAGGCTGGTGAGTAATTCCCTTATAAAGTCCCAGTGTACTGAATCATAGGCCTTCTTCAAGTCAATTTTCATCATGCATCTGGAGGAGATGTGTTTCCTTGAATAACCTCTTGCAAGTTCTTGACATAGCAACACATTAAACAGCAGCAGAGAAGTTTAGGGATGTACTTGTAAATTACATTAGAACATGATATTGGCCTGAATGTAGTAGGCCTAGTAGGTAATAGTACCTTAGGCAATAAAACCAGTCTTGTATCATTGCATTGCTTTAGCATTTTTCTAGTTTGAAAGAATTCTAGGACTGCTTCACATACCTTTGGTCCTATCTCACTCCAACAGGCCTTGTAGAAACTGCTACTATATCCATCATGACCTGGAGATTTTACTGTAGATATGGATATGATGGCTTCTATCATGTCTAGTTCTAAGAATTGCTTAATTAGTCCCACCAGCTGCTCCACATTTAGGATTGGCCCATCTTGCATTATACTCACATCAATGTGGTCCCTCCTTGTGTCTTGTTTCCCTAAGAGGCCTTTATAAAATTATTCCATTATTTGGCCTACTTGATCAAAACCCTCCACTGAGTTGCCCTGTGTATCTTGAGTAGCATACACATAAGATGCCATTTGTCTTTGTTTCATTTTTGCAAAGAACCATTTTGTGCAATGGTCACCTTGGTTTATCCATTGTAATTTGCTTTGTTGCTTAATCAAAGATAAAGAGGATTTCAGAATCTTTATGTATTTCTCCCTACATGCTTTCTCTTCCTCTTCCAGCATACTATTTATAGGTTCCTTATGTAGCTTTTCTTGTGCAATATCCAGCTCTCTTCTTGCTATCTGCTGTTGCTCATGTATGCCTGCAAACTTCTCTCTATTCAATCTTCTTAAGGGACCTCTTGTACTCCTGAGGATGTCATATAGTTGAAGCATCTTACATCCTTTGACCTTCCTTCTACATTGTTCCTGCACTATCTCTTTTAAACTAGGATCATCACACCATATTTCACAGAATTTAAATTCATTCTTCTAGTTTAGGCATGTTGGAAATGATAGCATTAGAGGCGTGTGGTTAGACCAGCCTTCTATTTTATATTTTACATGTACATAATTAAGTACCTTATACCAATGGCTATTTGCCAGTACCCTATCTATTCTTGATCAAACTGATTTATTTGTCCATGTAAAATATGCCCCAGTAGTCCTGACCTCTTTTAACTCAAATTCCTCTATGCATTTTAGAAAGTCAACAATTTCTGACTGTTTAATGTCCACCCCTCCTATTCTCTCCTCTGGGTGAAGTACTGCATTTAAGTCTCCTAACACACACCATGCATCCTGTATGTTAATGGCCAATGACCTTAGGTCCTCCCACAGCTGTTGTCTGGCACCTAGTTGGTTATGGCCATAGCTAAAAGTTATATGAAACTACTTTTGAGTAGACAATTGCATAACCTTACAGTGTATATGCTGTTCTGAGACATGAAGTATAGTTACATTATATGCTATAGCTTTCCGTGCTAACCAAATTCTTACTTTGGGGCAGGCTGATACATTTGTAATCCAGTGCCACCCCCCAAATAGTCTACCAGCTACTGCATCTTTATTTTGCTCCTTGACCTTTGTTTCAAGAACAGCTACCATCCCTACTTTCTGCTTATTCAAGAAGTTTTTAACTTCTTCTTGTTTATTTGGGTTGTTTAGGCCTCTTATGTTCCAGGCTATTATGCTATCCATTTGGAGTTATGCCTTTAGTTCTTTCCCTTGGTGTATCCCTTGCCTCCCCTTCTTCCTCTATTAGTGCATGAAAGGGGTTCTAACTTGCTGCTGTTTCTGTCCTAGCCTGATATCTGGTTCTTCTATGCCCAGTTCTCCTAGGGACAGTAAACCCCTCTGTATCCATTTGGTCCATCCTCTGTTGATTCTCAGTTTGCACCTCATTGTTCTGTGGTTGGGGTACTTTCCTCCATTCTTGTCTGGGCTTCCCTTTTTTCCTACATTCTTGTTGTTCATGTCCAAGCAAATAATAGTGGTTACATTTTAT
>JAKOGI010001100.1:200000-312535 GCA_029747015.1 Carnegiea gigantea
AGCTCATGTTTCCTCATCCCTTGTGGCTAAAGAATTCTATATTTTTTAGGGATTTTAGTTTCCAAAAATTTGAGGAATTGTTTTTCCAAGCACTATATAAAGTCGCTTCTTAGAACGTTAGAGGTATCGGTTTTCAAAAAGGAAAAATTCAGTGTTCCTGAGCTTAAAGTTTCAAAAGAAAACCGTGTCTAGTAAGTGAGTTATTTGAGCTTTCAAAGTTGGTATACTAGGACTTCATTGTACCCTATATTAGCTTAGTTGAGAAGCATTGTAATAGGGTGTTTTTCTTTATATTCTTCTTTCACAAAAGTGAGTTGAGTGTGTGTCCAAATCAAGGGGATTTTAGACGTGGGGTAACCTGTCTTAGGGAAGACGGTTACGTGGGTTGCAATTTGTAACAAGGTGTGTTACTATTGTAACGTGATTAGCCCGTTTAGTGAAGTGTTTAAATCCTACACGAGGTAGGTCGTGGTTTTTTACCTCAGTTGGGCTAGAGGTGTTTTCCACGTAAAAATCCTGTGTCCATTATTTCCGCATTCAATTTTGTTGGATTTTCGCTTCTGCTTATCTCAGGAACAACCTGTGCGAACAGGGTCTAAGACTGTTTGCCAGTAACTTGCGAAAATTGGACACCACAATTCACCCCCCTCTTGTGGTTGTGTACTCTCTAAATCAACAAGTGGTATCAGAGCAGGTTCTCCTTTGAAAGGCTAACACCTTGAGAGATCCTTGAAGATGAGTACCCCACAAGGCATGCTTGAAGGTCAATCCATAACTCGACCACCATACTTCAATGGCCAACACTATGGTTGGTGGAAGAATAGGATGGAAAACTACATCCAAGCCGAGGACTATGAGTTGTGGATGCTCATCAAGAATGGACCACTCATCCCTAAGAAAATAACTGAAGATGGAAAGTCAATCCCCAAGGAGCCTAAAGAATTCAATACTGAAGATTACAAAATGATGGAGAAGAATGCCAAAGCCAAGAAACTTCTATATTTCGGCCTAGGTCCTGATGAATATACTCGCATATCTGAATGTGAGTCGGCTAAGGAGATCTGGGATGCTTTGCAAATAGCTCACGAAGGGACCAATCAGGTAAAGCAATCCCAGATTGAATTGCTTATGAGAAAATATGAGCTGTTTGAGATGGGTAATCGTGAAAGTGTGATGGACATGTACACTCGCTTCACTCACATAACGAATGAGTTGAAATCCCTGGGAAAATCCTTCACCACCGAAGAATTGGTGAGGAAAATCCTAAGAATTTTGCCTCATTCTTAGGAAGCGAAAGTCACGGCAATCCAAGAAGCTAAGGATATGAACAAGATCACTCTAGATGAGCTGATTGGAAATCTCCAAACGTATGAACTTAGAAAAAATTCTCAGCAGAAAGATGAGACAAAGAGAGATCGAGGTCTTGCTCTAAAGGCCTTAGAAGATGATTCTGATTCTGATGAGGAGGAGATTGCCATGATAACTCAAAAATTTCAGAAGTTCTTCAAGAAAGTTAAAGAAAACAGTAAACGGAAGGACTTTGGCAAGGGCAGAAACACCTCTCGGGAACAGTTCTCTGGATGCTTCAAGTGTGGCAAGCTAGACCACATTGTGAGAAACTGCCCACTACACAAGGAGGAACAAGAACCCGAACACCCTAGAAAACAGGGGAGGAAACAGGGTGTAAGTAGCTCAGCGAAACGATTCTTAAAAGCTATGCTCGCGGCTTGGGGTGATTCAAGCGAGGATGAGGAAAGGTCTGAAGCCGAGCAAGCTGATGTAGCACTCATGGCAAGAAGTGACACTGATTCAGATGATGGATCAACAGATAGTCTGACTCAACTTAAGAACAAGGCATGTGGTCTAAATAAATCAACTCTTGAGGAATTAGTGTACACTATAATGGATATATGTGCTGAATTAAAAAGGGGTGTTCGTGACCTAGAACTTAAAAATGAAACTCTTAAATTGGAAAAACTTGAAGTTGACAAAGAGACACTTGCCTTGCATGAAAACATTAATGTGCTTAAAAAGACTTTACTCATGAAAGAAGAGACTTGTTCCATTAATCTGACTGAGGTGGAAAAGGAATCTCTTGACTTAAAAGGAAAGGTCGAATCTTTGCTGGAAGAAAACAAAAACTTGCTTGAGAAAATAAAACAAATGGAATTAGACCTTGTCACAAACAAGCTCTGGAACAGGTCCTCAAGGGCGCTTGAATGGTTAAACACACATCATAGTCGAAATAGAAGAGGACTAGGTTTTGTGCCTAAGATGACCTACCCAGTGAATAGAAAATACGTAGGATTATCTGAGAACATTGTATGTTATCACTATGGTAAAACGGGTCATTATCATTATACTTGTTCCTCGAGAAAGTATGCCATTAAAAGGAACACAGCTTATGTAAAACAAATATGGGTTAGGAAAGATGAGATTTGTACGTCTAAAGGAATGGGACCCAAGTGGATCTGGGTTCCCAAAACTAACCTATGATCTGTTTTGCAGGCTGAAGTGAGGGAAAACCACCCAGCAAACAACCCAGCAAATAGCGCAGGGAACAACCTAGGAAACAAGCAGCTGTGGTATGTTGACAGTGGGTGTTCGAGGCATATGACTGGTGAAAAATCCAATTTTCTCTCACTTACAGCTTCAGAAGGAGGGAGTGTGGCATTTGGAAACGGCAAATCCGGGACAATTGTCGGTATAGGTAAGATAGGTGAGTCACTCTCCCATTCAATTGACAATGTTTATTTTGTGGATGGATTAAAACACAACTTGCTAAGTGTGTCCCAACTGTGTGACAAAGACAACCTAGTAGTGTTCTCTCCAACACGTTGCTTGGTTGTAAATATGAACACAGGAGATGTTGTGTTGAGGGGGAAGCGACACAAAAATGTTTATAAAGTGTGTATTTCTACTCTTCCCCAAAATAATTTGACTTGTTTGAGTGCCCTAAATGATGATGTTATGCTTTAACACAAAAGGCTAGGTCATGCAAGCCACTCGCTTTTGAACAAACTTGTAACAAAAGACTTAGTGGTAGGCTTACCTTCCATCAAATTCAATGATGATAAGGTATGTGATGCATGTGCCAAAGGCAAACAAGTCAAAAATTCATTTAAATCTAAAAGGTGTGTAAGCACTACTCGACCTCTTGAATTGATACATATGGATATATGTGGTCCAATGAGGATCATGAGCAGAGGTGGTAAGAGGTATGTGCTTGTGATAGTGGATGACTACTCTCGTTTCACTTGGACCCTGTTTTTGACTTCTAAAGATGAAACTTTTAAAAAATTTCTTGCTTTCATTAAAAAGACTGAAAAGAGGGTAGGACACTCTTTGGTATGCCTAAGGTCTGACCATGGTACAAAATTTGAAAATTCGAGCTTTATTGATTATTGTAATGAGCATGGTGTTGATCATAATTTTTCAGCTCCAAGAACACCCCAACAGAACGGGGTGGTAGAACGCAAAAATCGCACTCTAGAGGACATGACTAGAACAATGCTTGTTGCTAGTGGTCTTCCTAGAAACTTTTGGGCTGAAACTTTGAATACATCATGTTACATTATAAATAGATGCATGATTAGACCTATTCTTAACAAAACTCCTTATGAACTTTTCAAGGGAAGAAAACCTAATATTATGCATTTGAGATTTTTTGGTTGTAAATGTTTTGTGCATAACAATGGAAAGGATGCCTTAGGGAAATTTGATCCAAGGAGTGATGAAGCAATATTCCTTGGTTACTCCTCGCATAGTAAGGCATACAAAGTGTTTAATAAGAGAACCTTGTGTGTTGAAGAAAGTGTGCATGTGCTTTTTGATGAAACTAACTCTCTAAGCGAGAATGATGCACAGGAAGAAGACTTCGAATTAGGTCTTGTTAGAAAAGACGTGTTGCTTCAAGGTGAACAAGGTGAGGATCAATCAGAGGGGGCAAGGCCTGAGGCTGTTCTTCAGGAAGGTAAGCAAGGTGTGAACCAAACAGGGGGAAACAGGGTGGAACCCTGTTCGGGACAACACCAGCCGAATCCTTCAGGGATAAATCCAGGAACAAGCTCCCAAATAGGCTCGAGAATAGGTTCTGGACCTGTTTCACCGAGTATTCCAGCTAGGATAGAGAGCGAGTCTGTGAACCCACTTTCACCACGATCATAGAAATACCAAAGTTCACATCCTCTTGATCAAATTTTGTCTGATATTAATGCAGGAGTTTAAACTAGATCTAGACTCAAAAATTTCTGTGCTTTCTATGCTTTTCTCTCAAAAATTGAGCCTAAGAATATTAATGAAGCCCTTGTAGATTCAGATTGGATCACAGCCATGTAAGAAGAACTCCATCAGTTCGAAAGGAACAAAGTATGGCACCTTGTGCCACGGCCAAAGGATAGAACAATCATTGGAACCAACTGGGTGTTTCGTAACAAGCTGGATGAGTGCGGAACAGTCACTAGGAACAAGGCCCGGCTGGTGGTTCAAGGCTACAACCAAGAAGAGGGAATTGATTATGAAGAAACCTTTGCACCTGTTGCAAGGATGGAGGCCATTCGAATCTTGATAGCATTTGCAGCCCATATGGAGATCAAGTTGTATCAAATGGATGTCAAAAGTGCATTTTTAAATGGGTACCTCAAAGAAGAAGTGTATGTCAAACAACCCCCCGGTTTTGAAAGTGATGAATTTCCTAACCATGTTTTCAAACTTGACAAAGCACTTTATGGTTTGAAACAAGCCCCTAGAGCTTGGTATGAGCGGTTGTCAAGTTTTTTATTGGAAAATGATTTTACAAGAGGCAAGGTAGACAATACCTTGTTTCTAAAATCTAAGGGGGAACATTTGTTGATTGTCCAAGTATATGTCGATGACATCATATTTGGTGCAACTCATCATGATTTGTGCAATGAATTTTCAAAAATGATGAGGAGTGAGTTTGAAATGAGCATGATGGGTGAGCTTAATTTCTTTCTAGGCTTGCAAATTAAGCAAACTTCAAACGGCACCATGATCCATCAACAAAAGTATATCAAAGAGTTGCTTAAGCGTTTTAGGATGGAGTCAGCCAAGCCCATTGATACTCCCATCTCTCCCTCAACCAGGTTGGTAATGGATGATGGTAGTCCCTCAGTTGAGGAGAAATCCTATAGGGGCATGATAGGGTCACTCCTCTACCTAACGGCTAGTAGACCTGACATTGTTTTCAGTGTTGATCTATGTGCACGTTTTCAGTCAAACCCTAAAGAAACTCATCTTAAGGCTGTAAAAAGGATTTTAAGATACTTAAAACATACACCTGATCTAGCCTTATGGTATCCTAGAGGTTGCAACTTTGATCTTGTTGGGTATGCTGATGCTGATTATGCAGGGTTCTTGGTTGATAGAAAAAGCACCTCAGGTATGGCTCACTTTCTTGGACCTTGTTTGATATCTTGGGCAACCAAGAAACAACTCTCTGTTGCCTTGTCCACAGCAGAAGCTGAATACGTGGCAGCTGCATCCTATTGTGCTCAGTTATTATGGATAAGACAACAACTCAAGGACTTTTGTGTTGACATATGATGCATTCCTATTTATTGTGACAATACAAGTGCAATTAACATTGCCAAAAATCCATGTCAACACAAAAGAACAAAACATATTGACATTCGTCATCATTTTCTAAGAGACAATGTTGAAAAAAGAGTGATCTCAATGAATTTTTGTGCCACTGAAAATCAAATTGCTGATATATTCACCAAGGCATTGAGTAGAGAACAATTTGAAAGGAATAGACTCGAACTAGGTTTAATTAAAACAACCTGACCATCCTGTTCTCTCTCCCTGTTGGCAAAATTTAAAATGCTATGGGTACAACATATTAAATTTTTGTTTGCAATCAACTTCTGTGCTATGTTTAGCATATGTGAGGTATGCAACCTGCTGACACTCGTTGAAGTCTAATGAGATTGCCCTTATTGTCCCATGTTACCTAGCAAGTAACCTCAAGAACAAGCATCAGAAATAGGTACGCCTCTTGTTTGTCAAATATGTGCAACAAGTTGGGAATTGCTAAAACACCTTCCGAGGCATGCGCGGCCTAATTTAATGCTAAAGACCGTTGCAAAACGGGCAAAATCTTTAAAAGATCTTGCACGCTTCGCTCTCTTTAAATCTTTCTTCAAACTTACTTCACTCTCTCACCTCAACCGAAATTCCTCTTGCTCTGAAAATCTGCTCGAGAAACCCTAATCTCTCTCCTTCCTCTGAAAAAATGGCGTCCCCCATCAGCACCGAGAGTTCCTTGACCGTGACCCAGGGCAACCAGTCACTAAGCACAGCCTTGCAAACAGCCACAGCCCTATTTGCGCCTACACAGTTTCTGGCAGCGTTAATGGACGGTAAATTCACTGAACCTTCTCGCCCAATTATCTACAAACCTTTTAGGTTTTTGAAGAGTATAGACCTTAGAACAGTAGGTCTAAAATTGGAAGACATTCCCTACAAATTTGGGTGGGATTTAATTTTGTTTGGTGAACCGAGCGCATGTCAACAGTCTGGAGAACCCCAAGAACCTGTTGGGGCATCTAACCGAGAAATTGGGGCTTTAGATGAACTCTTTCTGTTCGAACATGGCCTAGATGACATCAATTCATTTGGGCTGTTTCTAGAGTAGGAAACAGGGGCCGAAACAGGGCCTGAGGTTTTTAGGGATGACCTAGGGGAGGATTTGTCAAGAGAAGAAGGGGGAAGTAGTGGTCAAATGGAGGAGTCTCCTGTCAAGCCTGCACAAGCCACACCGGTAACACAAACCGGTGAGAAACGCAAAAGGTACAAAATTGTGGATAGGCGTACTAGAATGCCAAGAACACGATCACCATCAAGGTCTAAAAGCGGCCAGACTGAAGAACCCTCAAAAAGTGAAACCCCTTTCAAAGCAAAACTACAAATCCCCTCTTCTGCCAAACCCACAAACAGGCCAACTCGAAAATCAGCCCAAATTGCTTTCTAATCCACGCCTTCTCCTGCCAAACAGTCATTCCCTGTTGTTGAGAAAATTGATTCCTCCTCTGAGCCTTCATCAGATAGCGACACTGAGAACACCTCCTTCAAACAGGGCACTCCCGTATTCTCAGAGTCCTCAGAGGATAAGCCTCTGCCTGCACCAAAATCAACCTCCACTTTACCCTCCAAACCATCACCCCTCAAAACTCCTAAGAGAAAAGCCTCTCTCAAACACGCCTCCACACAAGACCCTCCTACTGTGCCCCAACCTAAGAGAGCCAAGAAGTCTACCCCGTCTGCCATTTCAGCCAAACAGACCAAATTGCTTCAGAGACGGGTCGTCAGGCAAAATTATCAAGGTAAAATATTTTGAGAAACAGGGTCTGGGGGTGTTTCTGCACAAGCTGCGTGCACAAGGGTGGTATGAGCTGTTTACAAACACCCAGCTGGGGTGTTCTGTACATGAGTTGGCAGAGTTCTATGCCAACTGCACTGTCACCGAAGGAGTGGTGACAAGTATTGTTAATGGGCCACAGCTTCGCTTTGATGCGAAGATATTAGGGGAAATTCTAGGAATTCCCTCCACGGGCTTTGATATATATGTGAGAGAAGACAAGACTATTCTAGGGACAGCCAGGCTGCTGGAGCTCTCCCAGAAATTTAGCCAGCAACCAAGCCTGCAAACACCCACGTCCGTGAAGAAAGGGGACATAACATCGCTCCATCAATTAATATTTTGGTTTATTATCAAGAATGTCATTCCTCGGGGCCAGGGTCGCAATCTTGCCGATGCCATGGATCAGTGTCTTATGGACCTGATGGACAAGGAAGAGCAAATCAACCTTCCTGCCATCATGGTTCGACATATTGCAAGAATTGCCAACACCTCCAGGGAACATGACCTGGGGTATGGTTTCTTCTTGACTAGCGTCTTTGAGCATTTTGGGGTGACATTGCAGAAGAAGGTGGGAGCTCAGTTCATTGATGAGATTAGGAGTAACACCCTTATGGGGTATGGATACACTTTGGTTGAGGGGTCTGCATCATAACAGGGGACAAAAACACCCCGTCCTCCTGTTCCTGGCAGTTCCTCAATCAAACTTGAGGCTGCTCTGCAGGAAAACTCTCGACTCAGTGCTGAGCTTACTGCTATGAAGGCTGCCCTAGACGAGGAAAAAGCTCTAAATGCTAAGCGCCATGAAGATCTCCTCGCCCTTCTCTCTTCCCTTTCAGCAAAATTTTCTCCTGCTCCCTGATCACCCCCCATAAGCTGTTCCCATCGGTTGTTCTCAAAGGCTATTCTCACCTCTCTTAGTTATCCTCTCTTGCCAGTTTTTACTATGTTGCACTCTTTTGGTGAATGACAGGTTATCTTGGTTTTTGATTGGCTTTGCCTTGCTTGCTTTTTGCTGTGAATTGCTTGTGTGTGACTAGGATGGCCAATCTCATTACCGTACCAACACACTTGAGTGTATCGCCTGTTGACTTTCCTCCATTACCCAAGTGGTGGTGACAGCAAATACCCTCTATTTGACTGTTCGCTCCTACTTTTTAATGATGCCAAGAGGGGGAAGATCGGATGACCAATATTGCTTTAGTTTTGCCATGGACGTGTTAATTTTCTTACATATTTTTTCGATACTCACTGCTTCATGTGAATGTGAAAAATTGGCACTAATCACTTCAATTGTCCTTGAAAGTCAATATGGTCACTTGGTTTGTCATCATCAAAAAGGGGGAATTTGTTAGAATGTATAAAATTTTGATGATAACAAATCCAAGTGTTGTTGTTGTGCCAAACAGGCTTTCTAAACAGTTTCTTACTGCTGTTCTCAAATCTTAAAACTGCTTGACTAATGGATTATCAAGAACAGGTACTCAAGTCAGTGATACAAGAACAGCCGTGAAGAACAGATTCTGCGAAGTGTTTGAAGCACAGGATATAAGTGCAGCTGTGAGGAACAGATCCTGTGAAGTGTTTGCAGCAAATTCGTCTTTCTACAAGATGACTAGTAGTTACAACAAGATGTCTTGATTTAATTTGGTTTTATATTTTTAGACTCTTGTTAATATGCCAATCAGAAAGTCTTAACTTACCACTTACTTGAAACGGTTTTGCTTTTTTCTGGAAACAGGACGCTCATGGTGTTTCCAGAATAAGTTGCGAAAAACAATTTTTCACGTTTTTATCTTTTGGATTTTGAGCAGCTTCTCCAAGATTTGCAAGAAAGATTTTTGTATGGAGTATCTTACCCTTTACCCTAAAAACGGTTATTAAAATCTACGGGGATTTGCAAAATCTTTTTGAATAAAAAGAATATCCAATTTTTGGCAAGTGGATAAGGTTGTTGAGAAAAACATGGGCTAGTTGCTGAGAATCACCGCCTTATGCACACGGTTTAGGAAGTGTTTCCAGCTCATGTTTCCTCATCCCTTGTGGCTAAAGAATTCTATATTCTTTAGGGATTTTAGTTTCCCAAAATTTGAGGAATTGTTTTTCCAAGCACTATATAAAGTCGCTTCTTAGAACATTAGAGGTATCGGTTTTCAAAAAGGAAAAATTCAGTGTTCATGAGCTTAAAAGTTTCAAAAGAAAACCGTGTCTAGTAAGTGAGTTATATGAGCTTTCAAAGTTGGCATACTAGGACTTCATTGTACTCTATATTAGCTTAGTTGAGAAGCATTATAATAGGGTGTTTTCCTTTATATTCTTCTTTCACAAAAGTGAGTTGAGTGTGTGTCCAAATCAAGGAGATTTTGGACATGGGGTAACCTGTCTTAGGGAAGACGGTTACGTGGGTTGCAATTTGTAACAAGGTGTGTTACTATTGTAACGTGATTAGCCCGTTTAGTGAAGTGTTTAAATCCTACACGAGGTAGGTCGTGGTTTTTTTACCTCAGTTGGGCTAGAGGTGTTTTCCACGTAAAAATCCTGTGTCCATTATTTCCGCATTCAATTTTGTTGGATTTTCGCTTCTGCTTATCTCAGGAACAACCTGTGCGAACAGAGTCTAAGACTGTTTGCCAGCGACTTGTGAAAATCGGACACCATAATTCACCCCCCTCTTGTGGTTGTGTGCTCTCTAAATCAACAGAGCTATCAAAGAACATTGATTCGATTACTGAAAATGTCCACTTAAACCAACATGTTTTTATTTATCAACTCTAAATAAGACAAACGTGAAGTTATAAACCAACACTGGGGCATAAATAAAAATGTTGTTATTTTCTTCCTTTTTTTAATTTTTTAAGGTATATTTTGGTATTGGGGCTCACAAATGAGACCATTGATAAATGATTTGCATTAGGCTGGTCCACTTATTTTGTCATTGTATAAACTCAATTGAGATATTTAAAACTTGGCTTAACAACACATAATCCTTTAGAAAATTGCACGGCACATTTGATATAGGGTTAGGCATGGTTGTACCCTTTTATCTGTAATTTACTAACTTTCTCAGTAAATTTAGAACTAACCCCATATAATTTTCCATTATATATATATATATATATATATATATATATATATATATATATATATATATGTATGTATGTATGTATAATATATAATCAATTAATCATTAACGTATAAATTAAAAAAAGGAATATAGAATAAATGAGTTTGTCTAGTTAAATGATTTTTATCTTTTAAATAAAATTTAAGAGTAAAGAACTAAAGATGGTTACATTGAAAACATACAACGATTTGAAATTAACCCGACTTGATTTATACCCGATTCGATTTACACCTGACTCGATATTGATCCAAACATTGAACTAAATCCTACCCGACCCAAATTACACTTGACCCATACCCTATCCGAGTCGAGCTACTACAGATAACATGAAACAAACCCACCCGAAATCCACCCTAACCGAACCCGTATCGATCCAAACATGGTACCCGTAAGTGACCCAAATCCAAACTTCACCCGAACCGAACCAAACTCGATTCAAACATAGTTGACCCAAAAATGACCCAAACCCGAACCAAACCCGAATGCGACCCGAACATAGTGGACCCGAAAGTGACTCGAACTAAACTAAGACCCCACCCGTACCTGACCTGAATGACCCATTTGCCAGGTCTAATTGAAATTGGTCTAGCTATACTCTCAATATTGGTATATTTCACTTCCCATGAGCAAACTTTGATACTCAATTACACAAAACTATATAATTACGCACAAACTCTCTAAATTGACTCACAAATGAGATGGGAAGAGAAGAGAAAAATAGCTAACAAAGCTTCTTTTCTACTAAGCCCCTTAAGCCAAATGGTTTTTTCTTAGACAAGACTCTCTAAAAATTGAAAGATGGAAGATCAAAGAATGTAAGAATGCATGGATGAGTGATAGATGAGTGGATGGATGATTTTGCTCTAACCTTGACCCCTTTGGTAGTGAAAATTCAGCCCCTCTTGTAGCCAAAAATTAATGAAAAAGTAATTTCAATTAATTTCTTGGTTGTTATATTGTTGACTTGCATGAGAAAAGGTTAGTTGTTAGATGAAAATCAATTTTGATTAATTGCATTTAACTTAGTCATCTTGAACTTACTCACAAGAACAAAAACTTGGTTGCTAGGCAAGGGAAAGCTGATGGGTTGCATGAGTTGGGCCACAGAGCATGCCCAAACTAAGGGGAGAGGCGCTGAGGCTGTGGAGGGCTGTGAATTGCTAGGGAGACAAGCCCAAATAGAGGAGAGAGTGAGAGAAAAAGGAAGAGTTGCTCGGCCCGAGCACTTAAGAATAGGCCCAATTAGGTGGCAAGACGGAGTTGTAGAGCTGGATGGGTGATTGGATTGGAGGGAAGCGTTAACGTGCTACATTACTGTCGTAAGACTAGGCCTAAACGGATAGGGAAAAGATGATGAGATGCTGTTGGGATTGACAAAGAATATGGCCAAATGGATGAAAGGAAAGAAGAGCTGATTTAGGCACCGAGTGGGGAGAAATGGACCCATGGTGAGAGAGGAAATGAGGGAGAGTAAGGGAGCTCTGGGCCGCCTGCCGCTGGTGGGCCCAACGCAAGAACAAAGGAGAGATAAAACAAGTTGGGCTTAGCTTAACACATGGACCAAACTATCTTCATTTGGCAAAATTAACCTCTTATTTTCATGTTATGACCATCACCTACAAAGACATTAAAACATGTATTATTATTTATCTAGAAATACATCTCAAAGACTTAAAAGAGGTGAACAATAAGAGTAAAATTACATATAAAAGTATGAACTATCAACTCCCCCACATCGAAGCTTTGCTAGTCCTCGAGTAAAGAATAATAATAATGCATATATTCATTCAACCCATGAAATAGAAGAAGATTGGGGATGAAATCAAATATTTAGTAGCACTTACCTACTCTAAATCATATGAATGAACTCATTCCCAACCCATAACTCATTATCAAATATTTCAAATCAACAAAATCAATAGGCCAAGACCCATACAAATTCAGTATACAATGAAGCCATGTAACAAACTGTAAGTACAAAATTTAACCCTAGATAACAAAAATTATAAGAGCATCTTTGAAATCACGTCCCTAATGCCAAATAAATTTATTAGTTTTTTTCTTGTGATTTTTTTTTTGAACTTTTTCAAAAGTTGGCTGATTCCATATGTTTTTATAAGTGGATAAAGATATGAAAAAGGACAACACTTGGAGAAGCTTTCAGTATGTATTCAAGTAATTAAGGATATGAATCAAGATAGAACATGAACATTGCTACCGAAATCCAAACTTAATTAATTCAATTTATTTCATTTATTTATTGAAAGTCAATGGACGCTCAATACTTATTAGGCACTCATAATGACATTGAAAATGGGGTTACATCGTAAACTCAAAATCGGTTACATAGTGGCATTAGCACAACAAAAATTTTAGACATTAACTAGTTAATTCTAAAAATGATCTCCAATAGGCATGGGCTACATGAGTCAGATCCACATAATAAGAGTGGAAGATGCATAATTAGAACACTCAAGCTCTTCTCAAAGTCAAATTCACATATAGATTTTCAAGTTTAACTTTCCTCCAAATTTTAATTTTGCTTTCTCCGCACACCTAACCCTTACATTGTCCTCAATGTCGAAAACAATAATAAAGGAAAGGATTAAGAAAGGAACAATACAACCTTCAGCATGAGGAAATGATTTATAACATATAAGCCCATCAAGCCAACTCCATAGATACCTTCAAAACCATTATTAACTACAATAGCCAAAAACTAAGTAAAGCATCACACTCTAAAACACAAGCACTCCTTGAACAAAAATAAAACAAAAGAAAAAGGCTTAAACTCCCCTAAAAAGATTGGGTTGCTTCCCAACAAGCACTAAGTTTTATGTCTTCAGCCAAACAAGGTCTCATCCACTAATCATAGTAAACTAGGTCTACTAGATTGATGGAGCCAATCAAAGCAAGCTCAATCGCATTAGCCACATTAGGGTTAAACATTAACCATTGACAGTAAGAACACAACCACGGTGGAGATCCAAAATTTGGACTTCCCCAGAGGGAAACACTTGTTCGACAACCAAAAAAAGGACCATCCCATCAAGATCTTAACTTGCCTTGAAATAGCTTAAGCTTAGGATTAAAAAGCCAAACCTTCTTATTAGGTTCAAAAGATTTACAGGAAATCATTTTATCATGAAAAGCTTTAGTTTTGGCTTAACTAAAATCTTAATAAATCTCCTAGAAAAACCAGTATGACTAAGGATATCTAACTTCCTTCACAGAAGTAGGAACATACAATTAAAAATCAGATCACCTTGGCTTTATCAACTTCAATCCCCTTTTAGACACTTTATGACCTAACACAATTCCTCTATGGACTATGAAGTGACTCTTCTCCCAATTTAAGACAAGATTCACTTCTTCATATCTTTTCAGCACAAAGGACAAATTATCAAGACACACATCAAAGGAATGACCAAAAATAGAGAAGTCATCTATAAAGACCTCCATGAAATTATCAATATAATCTGAAAATATGGCCATCATGCGTATTTGAAATGTGAAAGGTGCATTATGTAACCCAAAAGAGATCTTTGGATAGGTGAATGTACTCAATGGGCATGTAAAGGTCGTTTTCTCTTGGTCCTCAGGATAGACATGTATTTGGTTATAACATAATACCTATCTAGAAAGCAGTTAACACTTTGTCCAGCTATATTTTTTAAAATTTGATCAACGAAGGGAAGGGGGAAATGGTTCTTTCTAGTGACATAATTCAGCTTTCTGCAATCAATACACACCCTCCACCTTATAGTCTATCTAGTAGGAATGATTTCATCGTCATTATTCTTTCCCACAGTTATGCCAGATTGCTTAGGGACCACTTGAACAGGGTTAGCCAATTGACTATCAGAAATAAGGTAGATAATGCTTTTATCTAGAAGCTTTACTACCTATTTCTAAATAACTTCTTTCATATAGGTTTCAGCCTACGTTTCATTTTCCTAACAAGTTTAGTATTGTCCTCTATGTGAATTCTATACATGCAGATTGTTGGACTAATCCCTTTCAAATTAGCAGCTAACCACGCAATAGCACTCTTATGATTGGACAAGAAATGAATTAGCACTTTCTCTTGATCATAAGATAAAAGAGAAGAGATGATGATAGGTAAGGTGTCATCAAGTCCTAGAAACACATACTTGAGTTAATCCAGGGGAGGTTTCAACTCAAGTTTAGGCGAGGAGACAATAAAAACTAGCATAGGAGAACTTATCAAAGGCGGGAGAGGTTCATAAGTGGACAACCAAGAGGAATACCCAAGATGAGAAGTGGAATCTAGAGTAGAATTCATCCCATCTATTGTACCTCCTAAGTTAAATAAGCTCAAGTCCTCGTAGGAAAGAAAGGGTCCTAAGGGATCATTAGTTATAACAATAGGTAAAGCTTCCTCAATCATTTCATCAATCACTTTAATAAAGAAGCATTCAGATTAATCTTCAAATACAGGTTGAGAAGAAGCTTTTAAAATATTACACCTAATGCTCATGTTCATAACTGAGACATCCATCACTCCCGACCTACTGTTAATGGTGGCATTAGTTGTGGCTAGGAAGGGACATCCTAAAATCAGAGGGACTTGCTTAGAAGTATGACTAGGTTCCATGTCCAACATAATAAAGTCAATAGAAAAGAATCCTTTATCATTTTAAACCAACATATCATCTATCCCCCTCTTAGGAGTCCTAACTGACCTATTAACAAGCTAAAAGGTACAGTTGAAAGGTCTCAGTAGACCCAATCCCAACTCTAAATAAATAGAATAAGGTATCAAATTAGCCCTAGAACTTACATCCAAAAGTACCTTTCAATTTTGTGATTACCAATATAACATGAAATAATAGGAACACCAGGATCTCCGAACTTAGGTGGACTATCAAATTTTAGAATAAAGCTCACTTGTTCACTTAGAATAACCTTTTTTAGATTGTCATTTTTAGATTTTCTTTTCAAAGTGCACAAGTCTTTAAGTAGCTTAGCATAAGCTGACATTTGTCCAATTGCTCCCAAGAGGGTAAGATTGACCTTATGTTGCTCAAAGGTCTCTAGAATGTCATCTCTCTATTTGTCTTTCTTAGAAGGTATTGGTGTGTCCAAAGCTTGAGGGTAAAGAACCCTTGGCTTATATGTGACAATGGGGTTAGACACAATAAAAGGGGATGAGTCATTCTCTTTCTCAATCTCTAGGTCATTCTTAATTGTTTTAGGTTCTTCCTCTTTATCATATTCCTTTTCAGTCACTTTATTATCTACTTCTTTGTCACTCCAAAGAACCACTAGAGCTTTCAATTGTTTAAATTATTATCCTTTAGGGTTCTATATGGGATGACATGGAAGTTTTCATTGTCTTCTTTTACATATACTTATGGCCAGTTACCCAGGTTGGGCTTCTAACTTAGTGCTAGATTGTGAGTGAGAGTTAACAATATGGTTGTTAGACTGAATTTCTTGGACCTTAGAACTAATGTTTTACACAATAAAAGTCAAGGCACTAGGAGTAGAAATTACCTTGTCAATATCAAAGTTCTCAGATGGAGCTTGATGAGAAGTATGAGGAGCACATCTCTGGTTTTAGAAACCATGAGGGGTAGGTCTACTAGACTAGGCGAGAGAAACATTTAAGACCTTTATGAAAAATTAGGGTAATTTTTCCAACGATGATTATATGTATTAGAGTAAGGATTATCGATGGGAGGAAATCTGTAGGTAGTATTCATATGTTCAGTCACACGGGCAGACTTACCAACAAAAGGACAATCAATAGAAGCATGGATGAAAATAGCACTAATTAAATACATATCTTGTATAGAGGGACTATTAGATAATTTCTTTATGCACAACAATTGATCAAATTTATTAGTTAATGCATCAACTTAACTAGAAAGTTCAATTTAATATGAAACCTCATAAATTTCCCCTGCAGTTCCTAATTGCTTCTTCAAGAGTTTTATATAAGAAATTAACACTACAAGATGCATTAACCATCTGCCCATTGTGCTCATCCAAGTTAGAATAAAAACTCTGGACAAGTTGCTATATAGGGACCTCATGATAAGGACAACTTCACAATAATTTTTTAAACCTTTCCTAACTTTCATGCAGTTGTTCATTTTTATTTTGTGAGAAAGTGGTTATAGCATATCTTAATGTAGTTAATTTACCAATAGAGCATAACTTTTTCAAGAATTCCTTTTGCATTTGATCCTAAGTGGTGATATTTGTCTTAGTGCCCAGCCAAGCTTTAGCTTTATATTTCAAGAAAAAATGGAAAAGACGCTAACGGTGAACATCACTAGAGACATTATTTATGGAAAGAGTATAACATATCTCTAAAAATGCATCCACATATTTGAAAGGATTTTCAGACTCTAGCTCATAAAAGGACAGAACCATTTGGATGAAGAAATGCTTAATCTCAAATGGCCCCGTAGTAATGGACATACGGGTACTTGTAGGTGAATCATAAGTGGCAGGAGTGAATTACTCCTTAAGTTGCTGAGGTGGGATTTGTTCTGCAGCCATCTTTTTTTTAGATTAATGTTTTTAGGCTGTTAGCCTACTACGAGAACGTTTAATTCTACGGTTATATTCTTCAAGATCCAAAAACAAAGAACATATATATAATCCACAAATAATCAAGAGAATACTATGAAATTGTCAGCACAATAACCACCTAACAAAATAATAAATAAATAAATAAAAGAAAATAAAAGAAAGATCAAAGGAAAAAAATGAAAAACAAAGAAAAAAACAAATGAAATAAAAGAGAGGGGGATTGAACAAAATTAATGGAAAATAACTAAAATAAATAAAATAAATAAAATAATAAAAATAAAATTGTTAAATTAGATTATGAGAAAACGGGGGAAATAGTTAGATCAAAAGGGCATGGGAAGAAAAGAAATATCACTGTTAAATTAGGTGGGAATAGGGAATAAAACAAAATAAAAAAGAATAATGAACAGTAAAAATTAAAAAAAATTAAAAGATGGGCATTGAGAAGAATAAGGGAACAAGTAAGAAAGAATAAAAGGAAAAGAAAACTAAAAATCACTAATCGTTTCCCGACAACGACGCTAAAAACTTAACGTGGATTTATTGTCCAATTTTAAAAACCCTTGTTATTTGCAAGTGCACAAGATCAATTATAGAGTAGCAAGAATAAGGTGTCGATTCCATGAAGAACAATAGCAACTTAAATTTAACTTTTGTAATTAAAAATAATAATTCAAAGGAGAAGTTCAATTATCAATATAAACTAAAGAAACAAAAGAGAAGCAAATGAGTCAAGAAAATAGAGAGGAATCATATTGAAGAAAGATCTAGAACCTTGGATTTCACTAGTGACACAAACAATGAAGTACTAACTCGAATGAAGGTTCAATTAGCCTCTTGTTCAATATAAGCTATAAGCATTAGAACATGAATTAGAAAGATCAATTATAATTGTCTAGTGATATTGTTTGTCTAGTAGTTCTCATAAATCATTCTTTTTAGCCATAACTCATCTAATTTCTAGTACAAATTATTCTACTTTAACAAGTTAATTTTAAGACCAATTGCACAACATCAAATTAACCTACAAGGTCTAATATATATTTGAGATTGTAAATTAAACTATTGTAATCAACATGAATAAACAGTAGTATTAAGATGTAGAAATAGGTTAGCATCAAATATAAGCTCAAAATTATGCAATGTAAGAAACAAAAATAACTCCAAAAGAAATTAGTAACCAATATTATTAGTCAAGGATCCACCTTAATCCTAGAGAGCAACTTAGCTAGCCATCATTAGTGAAACCACTACTGAAGTTGGTCTAGGTATACTCTCAATATTGGTATATTTCACTTCTTATATGCAAACGTTGATACTCAATTACATAAAACTATACAATTAATCACAAACTCTCTAATTTGACTCACAAATGAGATGGGAAGAGAAGAGAAAAATAGTTAACAAATCTTATTTTGTTATAAACCCTTAACCCAAATGGTTTTGTCTTATAAAAGACTCTCTCTAAACATTGAAAGATGAAAGATGAGAGATCGAAGAATGCTTGGATGAGTGACGGATCAGTAGATGGATGACTTTTGCTCTAACCTTGACCCCTTTTAAAGTGCGAAATTTAGCCCCTCTTAGTGCCTAAAAATTAATGAAAAATTAATTTCAATTAATTTCTTGGCTATTACATTATTGGCTTGAAGGAGAAAAGGCTAATCTTTAGCTGAAAATTAATCTTGATTAATTGCATTTGACTAGCTCTTCTTAAACATGCTCACAAGAACAAAAACTTAGATGATGAGCAAGGGAGAGCTGATGGGTTACACAAGCTGAGCAGAGGAATAGGCCCACTAAGAGGCATACACGATAAGGCTATGAAGGGGCATGAACTGTTGGGAAGACGTGCCCCAGCAAGTGAGAGAGAAAGGAAGAGTTGCTGGGGCTAGACACTTCAATAAGAATAGGCCCAATTAGGTGGCAAGAGGGAGTTGTGGAGTTGCATAGGCGACTGGCTCGGAGAGGAGCACTGACGGGCTACATTAGTGCTATGAGACAAGGCCTAAACGAATGGGCAGAGGAAGACGAGATGCTGCTGGGCTTGATAAAGAACATGGCCCAATATATGAAAAGAAAGAAGAGCTTATTTGGGCTGTGAATGAGGAGAAATAGGCCCAAGGTGAGAGAAGAAAGGAAGGAGAGTGAGGGAGCTCTGGGCCACTTGTTGCTAGGGGCAAAATGGGATACGGGCTACTCTAGCTAGGCCCTACGCGTGAACAAGGGAGAGATTAAAAAAACCTGGGCTTTGCTTGACACTTGGACTGCAATACTGGCCCAAACTATCTTCATTTGGCGAAATTAACCTTTTATTTTCATATTATTAACATCATCTACAAAGACATAAAAATATGTATTATTATTTACCTAAATATACATCTCAAAGACTTAACAGAGGTGAAAAATAAGAGTACAATTACATATAAAAGTATGAATTATCAACTCTCCCACACCTTTGCTAGTCCTTAAGCAAAGAATAATAATAATGCATATATTTATTCAACCTATCAAATAGAAGAAGATTGGAGAAGAAATCAAATATTCAATTGTACTTATCCACTCTAAATAATATAAATGAACTCATTACCAACTTGCAACTCATTATCAAACATTTCAAAATCAACAAAGTTAGCAGGCCAAGATTCATGCAAATTAAGCACACAATGAAGTCATGTAACAAACCATAAGCATAGAATTTCACCCTAGATAATAAAAATCACAAGAGCAAATTTGAAATCAAGTCCCCAACATCAAATCAATTCATTAGTTTTTTCTCTTGTGATTTTTTTTAACTTTTCAAAAAATTGCCTAATTTCATATGTTTTCTTTAGTGGATAAAGATATGAATAAAGATAACACTCAAAATAAGCACTCAGTACATATTCAGGTAATTAAGGATATGAATAAAGATAGAACCTAAACATTGATATCAGAATCATCACTTAACTAATTCACTTTATTTCATTTATGTACTAAAAGTCAGTGCAGCACTCAATACTTATTAAGTACTCATAATGATATTGAAAATGGGGTTACATCTCAAATCAAAATTCATTACACAGTGACATTAGCCCAGCGAAAATTTTAGCCATCAACTAGTTAACTCTAGAAATGATCTTCAATGGCCATCGATTATATGAATCAAATCCACATAATAAGAGCAAAACATGAATAATTAGCACACTTAAGTTCTTCCCAAAATCAAAGTCACCTAAAGATTTTCAAGTTTAATTTTCCTTCACATTTTCATTTTGTCTTCCCCCCACACCTAACCGTTACATGGTCATCAATGTGGAAAACAATAATAAAGGAAAGGATGAAGAAAAGTACAATACAAGTACAACCTTCAGCATGAGGAAATCATTTCCATATAAGACCAACAAGCCAACTCCATAGATAAGTTTGAAACCATCATTAACCATAATAGTCAAAAATCAAGTGAAGCATCACACTCTAAAACAGAAGCATATCTTGAACAAAAAGAAACAAAAGCAAAAGACTCAAACTCTCCTAAAAAGATTGGGTTGCCTCCCAATAAGCGCTAAGTTTTATATCTTTAACCAAACAAGGTCTTATCCACTAATCATAGTAAATTGGGTCTACTAGATTGATGGAGTCAATCAATCAGGCTTAATCTCGTTAGTCAAAATAAGTTTAAATGTTGATCATTGACAGTAAGAACACAACCATCTTGGGGATCCAAAATTTGGACTGCCCTAGAGGGAAACACTTGTTGGACAATAAATGGGCCATCCCATCTAAATCAGAACTCGCTAGGAAATAGTTTAAGCTTAGAATTAAAAAGTTAAATCTTCTTATTAGGTTCAAAAGATTTATGAGAAATCATTCTATCATGAAAAGCCTTGGGTTTAGTTTTACAATCTTAGCATTCTGATAGGCTCCATCACACGATTCCTCAAACTCATTTAATTGAAACCTATGGTTAGAACCTGCTTGTTTCGTATCAAAGTTAAAAACTTCAATAACCTAAGAAGCATGTTGTTTTAATTCAAATGGCAAGTGGTAAGCCTTACCAAAAACAAGGCGGTGAGGAGAAATCCCTATGGGAGTCTTATAAGCAATACGATAAGGCCATAGAGTATCATACAGTCTCAAAGATCAGTATTTTCTGTTAGATCAAACCGTTTTCTCAAGTGTAGACTTGATCTCACGATTAGACACTGAACTTGACCAGTAGTCTAAGGATGACAGAGGGTAGCTACTTTATGAGACACAAAATATTTTCTAAGTAAAGTCTCAAAAGATTGATGACAAAACTAACTACCTCTATCACTAATAAGAGCTAGAGGGGCCCCATATCGACAAAATATATACTTTTTCACAAACTTGACCATAACCATGTTGTCATCGAACATAATCAACCACAACCAATATTTACACAATGCCAAAAGATGGGAGGAAGGGACCCATGAAATTAACACCCCACGCATCAAATGTATCAGCAATCAGAATAGGGGAAAGGGGCATCATAAAACAATGTTATAAGGCATCTATATGTTGGCAACACTCACAAGTAAGACAAAAATGGTGAGCATCACAAAATAGAGTGGGCCAATAAGATCTACTTTGTAGGACTTTAGCAGCTACCCTACGACCTCCAAAATGACCACCACAAGCAAAAGAGTGATAAAAGATCAAAATACTATGAATTGCACTCTCACGGACACACCTAAACCAGTTGGTCAAGATGATCTTTAAAAAGATATGGTCTTCCTATTAATAATCTCTTACTTGTGAAAAGAACCTATATTTCTCTTATTTGGACCAGTGAGGAGGGATCATTCTAGTGGCAAGGTAATTCACAATGTGAGTAAACTAAGGGATGGCGTATGCAACATAGCAAATAGTTGCTCATCAGTAAAATGGTCAGAAAATTTAACTAAGCCATCAGTATACTGAGTAAAGATTCTAACCAAGTGGTCTGTAACTGAATTTTCCCAACTTTTCCTATTTTTATCTCAATTTCAAACTCTTAGAGCAATAAAATCCACCTAATGAGTCTAGGTTTAGTGTCATTCTTAGCCAACAAATGTTTTAGTGCAGAATGATTAGTAAACACAATCACTTTTGAAAATAGAAGGTATAGATGGAATCTATCAAATGTAAATATTACAGCTGGTAACTTTTTTTCAGTAGTTAAAGAATTCTTGTGAGCAGTAGTTAGGGTTCTACTAGCATATTATATGACATAAGGCAGTCTATTCACCCTTTAACCTAAAACAACTCCAACATCAAAATCAGATGCATCATACATAATCTCAAATGGAATATAAAAATTAGGGGCTTGCACCATAGAAGCTGACACCAATAAAATACGAAGCTTTTTAAAAGCATTCACGCATGACTTATCAAGCACAAAAAAAGCATCTTTAGTAAGGAGATTACTAAGCAGCCTTGCCACTTTACTAAAATCCTTAATAAATCTCCTAGAAAAACTAGCATGACCAAGGAATGATCTAACTTACTTCACAGAAGTAAGAACATGTGAATTAAAAATCAGATCAACCTTGACTCTATCAACCTCAATCCCCTTTTTAGACACTTTATGACCTAGCACAATTCCTCCCTTGACTACGAAGTGACTGTTTTCACAACCCAAGAGAAGATTCACTTTTTCATATCTTTTCAAGACAATGGACAAATTAGCAAGACACACATCAAAGGAATGACTAAAAACAGAGAAATCACTCATAAACACCTCATGAAATTGTCACTATAATCAAAAAATATGGTGATCATGCATCTTTGAAATGTGGAAGGTGCATTACATAACGTAAAAGACATCCTTCCATATATGAGTGTAGCCGACGGGCATGTAAAGGTTGTTTTCTCTTGGTCCTCAAGCTAGACAGGTATTTAGTTGTAACCAGAATACCTACCTAGAAAATAGTAAAAACTTTATCCAGCTAATTTTTTCAAAATTTGATCAATGAAGGGGAGAGGAAAATTGCCCTTTCTAGTTATATAATTCAGCTATGCCAGACGGCTTAGGACCATTTGAATAGGACTGGCCCATTAATTATTAGAAATAAAGTAGATAATGCATGTATCTAGAAGCTTTACTACCTATTTCTGAATAACTTCTTTCCAAAAGGTTTCAACCTACATTTCATTTGCCTAACAAGTTCATTATTGTCCTCTAAGTAAATTCTATGCATGCAGATTATTGGACTAATCTCTTTCAAATCAACAATCGACCACCCAATAGCACTCTTATGATTAGACAAGACATGAATTAGCTCTTTCTCTTGATCATAAGATAAAAAAGAAGAGATGATGATAGGTAAGGTGTCAGTAGGTCCTAGAAACACATACTTAAGTGAATTCAAGGGAGGTTTTAACTCAAGTTTAGGTGGGGAGATAATAGAAGGTGGCATAAAAGAACTTGCTACAGATGGAAGAGGTTCATAAGTGGACACCCAAGAGGAACACTCTAGATGAGAAGTGGAATCTAGAGTAGAATTCATCCCATCTATTATACTTCCTAAGTCAAATAAGCTCAAGTCCCCATGTGAAAGAAAGGCTCTCAATGGATCATTGCTCAGAATAATAGGTAAAGCTTTCTCAATTGTATCAACAAGGAAACATTCAGATTCATCTTCAAACACATGTGAGAATAAGCTTTAAAAATGTTACGCCCAATGCTCATGTTCACAGCTGAGACATCTGTCACTCTTGGCCTACTATTAATGGTGGCATTAGTTGTGCCTAGGAAGGGACATCCTAAAATTAATGGGATTTACTTAGAAGCATGACTAGGGTACATGTCCGACTTAACAAAGTCAACAGAAAAGGATCCTTCATCAATTTGAACGAAGAGATCATCTATCCAACCCATAGAAGTCCTAACTGACCTATTAGCAAGCTGAAGGGTAGAGTTGAAAGGTTTCAGTTCACCCAATCCCAACTTTATGTCAGTAGAATAGTGTATCAAATTAGCACTAGGACCTAAACCTAAAAGTACCCTTTCAATTTTGTGATTACCAATATAACATGAAATAGTAGGAACACCAAGATCTTTGAACTTAGGTGGAATGTCAAATTTTATAATAGAGTTCACTTGTTTAGTTAAAATAACCTTTTTAAACTTGTCATTTTTAGATTTTCTTTTAAAAGTGCATAAGTCCCTAATGAACTTAGCATAAGACAAGATCTGTCTAATCGCTTCTAAGAGGGGAAGCTTGACCTTAACTTGCTTAATCTAGAATGTCATCTCTCTATTTGTCTTTCTTAGAAGGTGTGGCTGTTCGTGCCAAAAATATGTCATTTTTATGATACTTTTATGCCTGATTTATGCTCGTTATAATTATTATTTTTAGCTTTTTATTTGATTTGATTTTATTTTGTAGATATTGAATAAATGTGAAAAAATGCGAAAAAATGATGAAAAAATACCGGAAGTGAAGATTTGGGCAGACTTGACTCAAACTTGACCCGAATTGCTAAGCCTAACCTCTTCTTTGACCCAAAAGAAAAAGAAAAAAAAAGGGAAAACTTTAATAAAGCCCCCAGCCCACATGCGAGGCACGTGACCTCTATCTCCCCTTCCCTTATCCCTTACTTAATCTCTCCTTCTCTCTCCTCTCGGGCTTCCACGAAACCCAGACCCCGAAACCCCTTCTCACATCCATCATCATCTTAACCTCATCTCTCTCTCTCTCTCTCTCTCTTTCGAACACTAGGACATCAACAAGCACCACCAGCATCACCATCAACGCTCCACACATCACCAACTTGCATCATCTTCACCGTCCATATGTTCCAGATCGACGATCGAGATTGCAGGGGCTCGGGTATATATCAAGCAAGCGGCGCAATTAGGTATCAATTTTAGGTAATCTAGGTTTTAGTTTCACGTTTTTAGGCTTAATTTTAGGTTGTTCTTAGTTTTAATTTCAGTAATTAGTGATTTAGGTTTATGTTCGTTTCATCTATTTCAATTTCAGATCCGTATGTTAGCTTTGAATTCAGACAAGTACGCTAGATTTTGTAATTTGAAGTCATCCTTCTTGATTTTCAGCTTGCAATTGTAATGTTTTGGAATCAAGTTTGGTTAATTTCTGTTTTTCCCCCTCTCCCTATTCTTGTTTTTCTCTTCGGTCATTTGGATTTTCTGGTGGACTTGAATCTAGGTGACGTTGGTTTGCATTTGATTGATGTATTTTGAATTTCATGGCTATGGTTATTTGGCCATTAATATCAGTTAGCTGGGTTGAGCTTTGTGAGCCAGGACACCCATAGCTTCCTACCTATACTCATTTCTTCCCCTCCCCTATTCTAGTTCTCAGTTGGTGGCCATAGAGTTCGATTCTAGTTCTTCCTTCATCGCTTAATATGAGCCTCGGCTCTGTTTTCCCCTTCCTTGTTTCTTGATTTATGATTCAGTTTTAGGATGCTTTGAGATGGTAGTGCTTGATTGAATCTATTTGGATTCATGGGAAGGTTTGCACATGGTTGTTCTAAGGCATGGTGATTCCACGATACTTGGTGGCAATTGAAGCGTGGTTGCATTCTCAACTCCATCTCCTCCCTGACCACAAAATCTGGATTTGTAGGTTTGTTTTCTATTTTGCAGTGGTGCATTCAAATTTTAAGGGTAAATAACCCTTGGCTTATATGTGACAATAGGATCAAGCATAATAGGAGATGCGGATGAGTAAGTCTTTCTTAATCTCGATGTCACTCTCAATGCTATTAGGTCCTTCCTCTTTATCATGTTCCTTTGCACTCACTTTATTATCTACTTTTTTATCACTCTTGAGAACCATTACAGCTTCTAATTGTTGAGATTGTTGACCTTTACTATTCTGTATGGGATAACTTGGAAGTTTTCATTCTCCTCTTTTACCTGCAGTTATGGCGAGTTGCCGGAGTTGGGGTTCTAACTTAGCGATAGATTATGAGTGAGAGTTAACAATATGCATTTTAGACTGAATTCCTTAGACCTTATGATAGGGCCCCAAGCACAAGGTGGTGTTGCAGCAAATCAAGGTCATCTACCACAAGGACTAGATTAATCTACTGGGTTAGTTATCCCCTTAAGATAAGCTAAGTGAATCAAAATTTGAGATTGAAACTAAACTAATCTATTATCTAATCAAATGGATAAATAATCAAGGAATTATACAAAACAAGCAATCTCTCAATTCATGCATTAATCAAGCACTTCTTCTTCAATTTGTTTTAAAATCGATAATGAAAGTACCACAACCCGCTTTCAAGGTGAAGTAAAATACCTAAATCTAACCAATTAACATTTCTCAAGAGCTCTCGATTTATTTTAAATTTGTGATTTCTTAATGGGTGTGACTTTCTTAAGACTCCACGCAATCAAGCCAAACCCTAGGATTCTAGTATTGAATTTCACCTTTCAGCTCTTCATCTAATACCCAGAACATGCAAGAAAATGATCAAATTTCTTACAAGACAATAAACATCTAAGATTTGATAAAACAATCCAGCAATTCCAAAATACTTAAAGAGAAGAACACAAGATCGGTAAATTAACAAGTGTTGGCATAAATCCAAGTTCAAATATACTAAAGAAAATCAAAATTACAAAACACAAATCCTAAAATTAGAAAAGAAAAGAGAAGACATGAGAAGACAAGGGAAGAGAAATGCTCAAAAAAAGAACGAACTTGAATCTGTCGACTGCAAACCCAATCCTGCTTCCTCGCGAATCTCCCCCTTCTACTTACTCTACCTCACTCTAAAAATGGAGTTTAATTCCTAAGTAGAGGGTGGAATGGATATGGACGTTGAATAAAAGTAGTAAAACTAGCTTTTTATGGCGAAAATGAAGACTGCCAAATGTTACCATCGCTTGGAAAACGAACAGCTGTGAATTAAACTAGCTGATTCGGGGAGATAGAGCTCACCACAAACTGTGGGAACCACTATGGATACATGTCTCGATCGTTCTCACTTGCCCCTTCTGCTACTTCTTCCTAGAACTTCTTGGAGCTTAGTACTAGCCATGGTTGGTTCGTGTTGGGTGTCTTAAGGCCTCTTTTGCTGCCTTTTTTGATCCACTATGCCTTAAAAATCTTCATTCTACTCACATAACTTGGCTCACAAAGTCAAATTCTATAAAAACTCTCAAACCAAGCGAAACCAAGCGTAATAGTAGAAATAGGGTCATCAATTGTATAATTAAGCATATTAATCCCCTAAAATGACTCATAAACACTCGTAAAATCCATGCAAATATGTCATTTATCACTCCCTCATGCTTGAACCTTTGCTTATCCTTAAGAAAACTTTAAATAAATCCAACAAGGGGAGATAAATTTAGGACTCAAATACATAACAACCTCCTCAAAATAGGCAACGGATAGCACATCACAAGCAAGAATGATAATCAACGACAACTCCAAGTAGTGCGCAGAAAATTTCAAAATCAGGGTTAGGTGATAAGTGCTTAATGTATACATCATTTGAGAGCCATTTTGCCACATTGTTTAGGAGAATTATGTGCTTTAAGTTACTATTTATACTCCTATTCTCAATTTATGCTTGAGTATGGTTGTTTGATGTGTTTTACAGAATTTAGGCCTTTTTACCCAGTATTTGACCCTCATTAGATGTGTTTTGACCTCCCCCACAGACACCCATGTGATACTACGCCTGTGGAGCAAGACAAGAGCAGAAACTAGTTCCAGCCAAGACCGCGGTCAGACCGTGGTGAGCTATGTAACTATTGCCTCTTCATCTTCTGTCGGTTGTGTGGCTGAAAACATCCAAGTTTCTCTACAAAGGCTCATCGTTTAGCAGCAAAGAAGGAGAGGAAGCATAGCATAGTTCACTTTCTTTCTCAAATTTTGCTCTTTTCAGTTAGCATTTTTTAGTTTGATTATTATTTTGGTGAGAAATCTTGAGTGTGTTTGGTTTTGAGGTTGGTTTAAAGCCCTTGGTCAAAGTTTGTCTTTGTCAAGCCCTTTCTCTTAGATTTCGATGAATTGTTGGTTAGTTTGTTTAATCTCTAATCATGTGTGAGTAGTTTATTTTTTCTAGGGATTTGTTAGTTTATGAAAGTGTAGTTGGATCATGTTTTAATCAATAGAATTGTGCTTGTTTCATGATTGATTTGATCTCATTCTATCAAATGATTATAATGTTGTGAGTGGATTTTTGGCCAAAGTTTGCTTACACACTTAAAACAATTGAATGAAAAACTGAAAGGTGACATTTGATTGTTATACAGCTTGATAAAACCTAAGATAGCGTCGACTTGAAAGAGAGATTTGCATATTGGGAGGACTGGAGTGTAATCGAAAATTTTCAACTTGGATTAAGACAAATTAGTTTGAAAGAACGATTTTTGCTTAGTTTAGCAAATTTGGTTGATTTTGAAAGAATAAACTAAATTTTTGGATAGATTGCAATTCCTCACAATTAACTGATTAGAAAAAAAATACGTGTTTATCATTTTGATCCAATCACCTTTCTTAACTGCGTTTTTTCTTAAGCGTTTTTTCTTAATTGATTTAGAATTAGCAAATTTGAAGTTGTTGAATCAAAACCCCTTGATTTAGTATTTGCTTAGCATATTGTGATAGATAAAGCTTGATAGAGTACTTTGGTCCCTAAAGACGATCTTTTTATCTATACTATGACTACCCGTGCACTTGCAGCAGTGGTCATAAGGTGAATGTTTTCAAAGAAGTATATGACCACAAGCTTGACATCAAATTGAATCAGCCTCAAAAAACCACAAAGCTCATCATGCAAGCATATGGAATTGATTAGGGCCAAATGGACTGGTAGAACATCGCTTTTGGGAAATGTGAATCACTCCCACGCATGTGTTTGAAATATAGCATGGGTTCACTTAAAACTCATTCCAAAGATGCAATCTACCTTATGCTTGCCAAGGCTCTCAAATTCTCCACCACTAAGAATGCAATGTGCACATGACTATCCAGAAGACTTTACATGGGTTACAATGTGGGCTAAAAAGGGTTAAAGGATGGGCAATGTGGAGCTATTTAGCCAAGTGACTAGGGAGCAACTAACAAACCACCAAGAAACTATGAAGTTCACCAACTCCCTAAACTCTAGCAATTCAATGGACATACTCCACGAATGAAATAGGAAATGAGTTGACAAAGAAAGGAACTCAAGCTACTTACATATCTAAAGCCAATCACTTAGCGAATCAAAATTTGAGACTAAAACTAAACTAGTCTATTATCTAATCTAATGGATAAATAATCAAGAAATTATACAAAACAAGCAATCTCTTAATTCATGTATTAATCAAGCTCTTCTTCCTTAATTGGTTATTTTAAAATCGATAATCGAAGTATCACAACTGTCTTTCAAGGTGAAGTGAAACACCTAAGTCTAACCAGTTACCATTTCTCAAGGACCCTCGATTTATGTAGATTCGTTAAGCATGCGATTATCAAATTTGTGGTTTCTCTATTTGGAAAGAAAAGCAAAGAGAGGAGAAGAGAAGAGAAGAGAAATACTCAGCTAAAGAACATATTTAAATCTGTCCACTGCAAACCCTATCCTACTTCCTCATGAATCTCCCTCTTCTACTTACTCTCCCTCACCCTAAAAATGGAATCTAATTCCTAAGTAGATGGTGGAATCGATATGGATGTTGAATGAAAGCAGTAAAACTGGTTTTTATAGCGGAAATGAAGGCTTCCAAACGTTACTATCGCTTGGAAAACGAACAGCTGTGAATTAAACTAGCTGATTTGGGGAGACAGAGCTCACCACATATTGTGGGAACCATGATGGATAGACCGTGGTGTCCTGCCTCGATCGTTCTCACTTGCTCCTTCCGCTACTTCTTCCTAGAACCTTGTGTATTATGGTACTAGCCATGGTTGGTCTGTGTTGGGTGTTTTAGGGCCTCTTTTGTTGCTTTCTTTGATCCACTAGGCCTCGTAAATCTTCATTTGACTCACATAACTTGGCTCACAAGGTCAAATTTTGCAAAAACTCTCAAAACAAGTGAAACTAAGCATGATAGTATAAATAAGCGTATAAATCATACAACTAAGCATATTATTCCCCTAGAATGACTCCCAAACACTCATAGAATCCATACAAATATCGACATTTATCACCTTATAATCAAAATTTTGCACAATAGAAGTCAGGGTGCAAAGATCAAAAATTACCTTGTCAATATCAAAGCTCCTAGATGGAGCTTAATGAGATGTAGCAGGAGCACATCTCTGGTTTTGGAATGCAGGAGGTAGACTAGGCTAGAGGAGCATTGTGAGATCTCCATGAAAAATTAGGATAATTTTTCCAACCATGATTATATGTATTAGAATAAGGATTATTGGTTGGAGGAAATCTTTGAGTTGCATTCACATGTTTAGTTACACAGCCAGACCTACCAATACAAAGACAATCACTAGAAGCATGGATGAAAATAGCACAAATCGAACATACATCTTGGATAGAGGAACCATTAGACACTTCATTCATGCACAATAATTGATCAAATTTCTTAGTTAAAGTATCAACTTGACTAGAAAGATCAATTGAATGCAAAACCTCATAAATCCCCCTTTAGTTCCTAATTGCCTAGGCAAATCTTAATGTGACGAAGTAGCATGCTAATGTGAATTTTCACTCAAATGTTCAAACAATTCTCAAGCTTCTTAAGAGTTTTATACAAGAAACTAACACCACCAGATGCACTAACCATCTGCCTATTGTACTCATCCAAGTCAGAATAAAAACTCTAGATGAGTTGCCGTAGGAACTAATGCTGAGGATAATTTCGCAACAACTCTTTAAACCTTTCCCAACTTTCATCCAATTGTTCATTTCTATTTTGTGAGAAAGTAGTTATAGCGCATCTTAAGATAGTCAATTTACCAACAAAGAAAAACTTTTTCAAAAATATCTTTTGCAGTTGATCTCAAGTGGTGGTATTTGTCTCAGCATCCAGCCAAGCTTTAGCTTTATCATTCAAAGAGAAATGGAAAAGACGCAAACAAAGAGCAGCACTAGAGACATTATTTAAGGAAATAGTAGAATATATCTCTAAAAGTACATCAATATATTTGAAAGGATTTTTAGACTCTAGCCCATAAAAGGACGGAACCATTTGGATGAAGGAATGCTGAATCTCAAATGGCCCCCAAGGAATGGGCATACGGGTACTCGTAGATGAATCAGAAGTGGTGGGAGTGAAACGCTCCTCATGTTGCTTAAGTGGGGCTTGTTCTTTAGCCATCATTTTTTTTAAAATTCACGTTTCTAAGCTGTTAGCCTACTATGAGAACGTTTAATTCTATGATTATATTCTTCAAGATCCAAGAACAAAGAACATATACCACGCATAAAATCCACAAACAATTAAGAGAATAGTATGAGATCACCACCACAATAACCACCAAACAAAATAAGAAAAAAAAAATAAATAAAAGAAGATAAAAGAAAGATATAAGGAAAAAAATGAATAGTAAAGAAAAAAAAAGAAATGAAATAAAGGAAGAGGGATTGAACAAAACTAAAGGAAAATAACTGAAATAAATAAAATAAAATTGTTAGATTAGATTAGGAGAAAATGGGGGGAATAGGTACATTAGAAGGGAATGGGAAGAAAAGAAATAGAACTGTTAGATTAGAAGGGAATAGGGAATAAAGTAAACTAAAAAAGAATAATGAACAATAAAAATTTAAAAAACAAAAAGATGGGTGTTGAGAAGAATAGGGGAAAAAATAAAAAAGAATAAATGGAAAAGAAAACTAAAAATCACTAATCGTTCCCCGATAACGGTGCTAAAAATATGATGTGGATTTTATGTCCAATTTTAAAAACCCTTTTTACTTATAAGTGCACAAGATTAATCGTAGAATACCAAGCATAGGGCATCGATCCCATGAGGAACAATAGCAATTTAAATTTAGCTTTTGTAGTTAAAAAGAATAACTCAAAGGAAGAGTTCAATTATCAATATGAACTAAAGAAACAAAAGAGAAGCAAATGAGTCAAGAAAATAGAGAGAAATCAAATTAGAGAAAGATCTAGAACTTTGGATTTCCTAATGACACAAATATTGAATTACTAACTCGAATGGGGGTTCAATTAGTTTCTTATTCAACATAAGGTACAACCATTAGGACATGAATTAGAAAGATAAATTATAATTATCACGTGATGTTATTTATCTAGTAGTTAGCATAAACTATTCCTTTTAGCTATAACTCATCTAATTTCTAGTACAAATTATTTAACTTTTACAATTACAATTTTAAGACTAATTGTGTAACATCATATTAGCCTACAAGGTCTAATATATATTTGAGATTGCAAATTAAACTATTATAATCAACATCAATAACAATACTAGTACGCTACACAAATAGCTTAGTATCAGATATGCACTCAAAATAATGCAATGTAGGAGACAAAAACAATCCCAAAAGAAAGTAGTAATCAATATTATTGATCAAGGATCCATCTTAGTCCCAGAAGAAAAGAGAAGAGAAGAGAGAATGGAAGAAAGCTTGGATGAGTGATGGATCAGTGAATGGATGACTTTTACTCCAACTTTGACCCCTTTTGTAGTGAAAAGTTAGCCCTTCTTGGTGTCCAAAATTTAATGAAAAATCAATTTCAATTAATTTCTTGGCTATTATATTGTTGACTTGCAAGAGCAAAGGCTAATCTTTAGCTGAACATTAATCTTGATTAATTGTACTTGACTAGATCATCTTAAACATGCTCACAAGAATAAAAACTTGGCTACTAGGTACGGGAGAGCTGATGGGTTGCACAAGCTGGGCTGCAGAGTAGGCCCAAACTAAAGGGGAGAGGCACTGAGGCTGTGAAAGGGCATGAACTATTAGGAAGACAGGCCCAAATGAAGGAGTGAGTGAGAGAGAAAGGAAGAGTTGCTAGCCTAGACACTTTAATAAGAATAGGCCCAATCAGGTGGTAAGAAAGAGTTATGGGGTTGGATGGGCGACTGGGCCGGAGAGAAGCGTTAACGGGCCATGTTATTGCAAAAGAAGAGCTAATTTTGAATAAGGAGAAACTGGCCCACAGTGAGAGAAGAAAGGAGGGAGAGTGAGGGAGCTCTACGTCCCTTGCTGGGTAAGCAAGAGCAGGCAGCTAGGAGCAATATGGGCCATGGGCTACTCTAGCTAGGCCCTACATGTGAACAAGTTATAGAGAAAACAAGTTGGGCTTTGCTTGGTACTTGAACTGCTAGACTCGGCCCAAACTATCTTCATTTCGCAAAATTAACCTCATATTTCATGTTATCACCATCACTTATGAGGACATAAAAATGTGCATTATTATTTATATAGAAATACATCTCAAAGATTTAAAAATGATGAAAAATGAGAGTAAAATGACATATAAAAATATGAATTATTATCTTTCAAGCAGAAGATCGAGTACTTTTTGTCTGTACAAAATTAATGCACAAAATATACAATACTTGCACATTCAGAAAGGAGCCCCAACCAAAACACCTAAAAAAAAACTCTTAATTTTTTAGTCAAAAGGTAAAAAATACTTCTCAAATTTAAATTGAACTAAATACTCTTTACTTTATTAACTTCTCTTATTTATTTTTACTAGTGATGACCCGTCTAACTTAAAATGTGATGTATAAGTAGGTTGAAAAAAAAGCCAATATGGCCATATATGCATATCTATTAGCTTAGTATTAGCTTTTCAGTGAGTAATTTCTTTTTAACTCACATGCTAGAAGTTGAAGCCTTAGGTGTTCCGTTTTTTCCCCCCTTAAAAAATATACTTTTGGTAATTTCTTTATATAGGACTATAGTGTACATATTTTGTGTCAAATCATATGAAGATTTGATAAAATTAGATGCATATCATTTCATGACTAACAATGGTTAATTTCAAATATAGCCCAACGATATTCGTAATTATCATATTAACCAAAAATCAATCTAACATAAAATTTAACAACTGCCTTGTTTTCTTGATAGATAAATTTACATATAGAAAAATTCTAAACAAAAGCAAACTGTAGTTTTTCTTGTAGGAGTTTAGCAATTTACCATTACACTGATTCCTAGGGACAACATAAGAATATAGCTAAGCATTCATGCCACTTAGTTATATATTTGATTTCTCTTTCGTTTCTATATGATTAACTATATTATACGAACTTTTTGCACTGCATATGTATCGCTTATTCTTGATCCAATTATACATAAAATTATTATACTTTATTCATTATAAACATTAGATCACATAAATAGGATGTCCTAATATAGTACATCTAAAAAATTGCTTTTTTCAAAAAAGGGGAAAAAGAAAATTATGAGGTGTTAGATGAATTACTTCGCAATAATATGAAATTAAAAGTCAAAAGTAATGGTGCTAGATGTTGCCTCCATCAACTCTTATGTTCTTTTTCATTGTAAAATTACTAGCTTAGATCAAAACGAAAAAGAGCACTGACTATAGTTCATAAGATTAACTCAATTTAAAAAGTAAAAAACAAAGGCTGATAACAAAATTAGATAGCATTTCTTTTTTATTTTTTAAATTTTGTACCAATGTAATGTTGATAAAAATAAATCATGGCATCTTCTAGCTAGTGACATCACTTCTTTAATTAGTCACATCATTAATCAAAGTAAAGAAGCAAAGCACAATAATAGCGGGGTATTCACTTTACTTTTTAAGTTGAGGAATATTATTAGTTACCATCCTTTCTAAAAAGTTTGAGGTAGCGTATTTTCAAAGCCATAGTAGAAAGTCTATCATAATTTTGCAACAACTTAATGATACATCTCAAACATTTAAACACTCGCCAAAGGAACTAACTTTGAAAGGGTTAGGATCCATTTTAATAGGCAACAAGGCCTCAACGTGCAAGCACTCCACTATGACTGTAGAGCGACACGTCGTCGTAGAGAGGACGGGAACTTCTTAAGCCAAATGTTGCAGAGCCACCTGAAGAATCAGTGTAAGGATTCAAACCAGCCATCTCCATTATGTCCTCTAGTTGTTTAACCACCTCCCCCATCACAGGTCGATCATCTCCTAGTTCTTCGACACACCTTAACGCCAAATCCACATACTTCTCAAAGCCTTTCAATGCAGTGGCCAGACCGATAGCTGGATCCAGATATTCATGAAGGCCATATAGGTCTTGTGTTCTATCAGTGGCATTCCTCACGTCTCTTACAATATATCTGCCTCGATCTATTAGTGATCTCCCTATTATGAGCTCAAGCATCAAGACTCCAAAGCTGTAAACATCACTCTTTTCATTCAATTTTTGTATCATGTAATATTCGGGATCCAAATAGCATTACAAGTAGGAAAAATGTAGTTAATAACTTGCCAACCTATATACGATAATTAAGCAATGAATATACTTTTGCCATAAATATAGTTCTTTTCTCCACTATTCTTCTAAGAAATGGAGGAGACATATCTCACCAGAAATATCATATGATACCCTTTTATGAAGAACCCAAGTGACAGGATGCATATACAAAAATATAATTTGTTAGAAAGCTAAAATGATGGAGGACTCAATTGAGTAATGCCTCTGCTGTATGTTTTAGAATTTTTCTGAACATTGAGAAGAAAGATCTATTAAATAACGATGTTTCAAAAACAGAATGACTTAAAAAAACAAAGATTCATGGCATATTCTCATTAACTTAAGTTATCTAGAAATCACATATATCCCATTTGAATTGGACAATATATATATTATTTTCTTCAAGTTTTCAAATTTAGATTCATAAAAACACTAGATGCTACTATATAATGACTAATTATCCTATTTTATTTGGATTTATCCAGATTTACAACATCTCTCTCTAGATTTTAGATTTTAGAGACAGAATTAGATGTAGTTTTTCCATATCTCAAATTTCAAGATGAACAAAATGCAAAACAAGATCAAATTTAAGCAGAAACATAGACTTTATGTTTTGAAATATCTAGGATTTGATGGCTTATTATATCTAATCCTCAACAAAATCAAATCATATGAGTGAAGTAGATTATGAGAGGTTTTATACTTTATACACACCATTGTTCCTTTGACTTCAGTGGTGATGTGACCCCTTCCAACATCAATTAGAGGCTTTGACAGACCAAAATCAGAAACTTTTGCATTCAAGTTTTCATCAAGCAGGATGTTGTTTGATTTGATGTCCCTGTGTATGATTGGTGGCTTGGCAAGTTCATGCAAGTAAGCCAGGCCTCTTCCCACACCAAGTGCTACCCTGATTCTCCTCCTCCAATCTAACCGTATTCCTGACTTTCCTGCACATGGCACTCATCAACATCAATGAGAAGAATAATGTAAAAAGTGAAATATCAATTTTGTTGCACAAAAATGTCAACTTCAATCAAGGTCCCTAAAAAGTCAACCCACTAGACCCAAACAAGCCCCCAAACAAAGGGAAAAAAAAAATAATAATATCTGTGTTAACATATTTTTTTATCATTTCTAGCCAGGTTGTCATAAAAAGATGCGCATTTTCTCAAAAGAAGAACTAATATATTAGCCATCCTTTAAGAGGAACAAGTAGCTAACATGGGCATCTGTTTAGGTGTTTGAGTTGGCCTGTTTTATTATGTAATTGTAACTTGTTTTTTCTCTAACATGAAGTCTCGATAGCCTGCATCCATTTTGAAATGCTTTTGAGTCTAATATATGTGGTCAATGTGAAATTGAAATCCCGAATAATAATCAATATCAACCATGATAGATTTAGCTGTATGGGTCATTTCTGCTAGCCTTCCAGAACATCCTTCAAAATGTGTTAAGGCTGAAAGGTCCATTCCTACCAACTATCTCCTGTGTTCCCCTTATCTCCACTCCCCCCGTCCCAACCCCTTTTATAGCTTCTGTAGAGCCGTTAATTAATGTCCCATGTAAGATGCGACTATATGCAGCTATGGCAACAACTTTATTCAATCAGTATATTATTTAATGGTATTCAGAGAGGAAAGCCTCCTCAATAATAGTTTTGTAATAGTTTTGCTGCAGGAAACCATTGCCTTCGCCATATGAGAAGGAATATATCTTTAAATGATAAGGTCCAAAGGCGCACACACATGAAGAGCCTCAAGTACCTAAAAGTTTGCATGAATAATATGCCTATTCAACTTAGAGAACCATTAAATTCTCTACTGCTTGTAACAGCCATTATTGAAGTATGCACAGAGTAGAAAATGGAGAAAATTTATTGAATACAAGGTGTGATTCACCATATTCAAGTACCTGATAGACTCTCCTATAAAGTACCCTTTGCTACATATTCATAGAGTAGTTATCTGTTCTCCTTTCTCTAAACAGAAGCCCAAAAGGCTTACAAGGTTCTTATGATGCACTCTTGACAGAAGTTCTATCTCAGTTTTGAACTCAAGACCACCATGCACAGATCCTTGATCACCTTTTTTAACAGCAATTAGCTGTCCATTTGTAAGGGTCCCGCTATAAACCTGCCAAGGCATATTGTAAAGAAGATAATTTTAGGAGATCCACAAAATGAAAGACGATTTTTGGTCCTAAGATAATTGTTGGTCCATGTTGAGCAGTGCAATCAGCAATAAAAAGTGGATTGATAGAAAGTCTTTAAGGATTTCTTGTAAGATGGATCTTCAAGTTCTCTCTTACCTCTCATAGAATCAACTTCAGGCATGATCCAATTTCGAAGGCTGACTAGAAAAGGATATGTTTGTGACTTAGTAATACCATTAGAGTATGAAAGTGGGTGCTATCTCACATTGATAAAATGAAAGAGTATGAAAGTAGGTATTGTCTCACATTCATAAAATTAAAGAATTTGAGCATGTATATGAGCTTGTGAGTCACTCCACCCATTGCCAATTGGTTTTGGATTAGAACCTCATTTGGGCTTATATGTATGGCTCTTTGTTTAAAGGCCTAATTTCTATAAAAAGTTTAACATGGTATCAAAGCAAGTTGCTCGATCTTGATTCACCACCATCTCTATTTAATTAAAATTGTGTCCACGTGTTGGGCCCTATTAGTAGGCCACACGTAAGGGGTTGTACTGGAGTATGAAAGTGGATGTTATCCTATATTGATAAAATTAAAGGGTTTGAGTATGTATATAAGCTTGAGAGTCACTCTACTAATTGCCAATTAGTTTTAGGTTGAAACTTTATTTGAACTTAGATGCATGACTTTTTGTTCAAAGACATAATTTATATAAAAAATGTAACAAATACCCAGTTATTGACAATATTTGTATGTCATATAGCTATACCTAGTTGAGCAAATTTTGATCATTTGGATTGACTTGGGCATAGAAGACAATCTATGAGAAACACAAACTGAAGGTGATTTTATATGAGTGCATATAAAGATGGTTTAACTACAGGCCATTTTATTTGAACAAAATTTCTTATATTGATGTGGTTTTTGGAGACGTGAAGTCGTATGTATACAGCTATGATATTTGCAATGGAATCAATAGCATTATTTCAAGAGTAAATATTGCCCTATTATCTACTTGTTATAACTCATCATAAATTAGCAAAGAAATGATGTTGTAGTATAACAAACCTTTCCAAAAGCACCTGTGCCTATAGCATTGACTTGTGAGAAATCATTGGTCATCTTTTTTAGCTCTACAAGTGAAAATATCCTAGATGCGGTGAACTGTACATTATTGTTGCTGGTTCCCGCTGAGATCCAGGATGTCTCTGATGTAAGACCTAGAAGTTACGAGTCAAGTCAGGCCACAATACAAATTACCATGATAGGCAGGAGGCTTTTATTAGTAAACACTTAGAACTATCGTTAACAAGAGGCTACACATGTTAGACAAAGTAAATGCCATCAGTACTACTCATTTTCCGAGAATTGTACATGTTTTGATCCAAAACCAAATTTCAAGCACCTGTATTCATCCTGATGTGTTGAGTGCAGCTGATTTTTAGCATATGTATTTCATGTCAAATGGAGACTTCAAGTATTTTGATTTAAATGCAATTACTACCTGGAAGATTGGCGGATCCTTTAGGTCCCTTCTCTCGGCAACAAATGATGGCCATCGCAGATAGTAGTATTATTAGAAGTACAACAACTCCGACAGCAATTCCAATAATCGCAGCAATACCAAGTTTCTTTCTTCGTGAGGATGTAGGTTCATTTAAATAAACCACAGAAAGAGTTTTCATGTTGAGTTGGAAACATGAAAAGATGAAAAGGAAATCGGAATATGCATGTCTAAACTTTAGGCCTGGATAGAGGTTCATATAACTAAGGCTTGGGTAAGGTCACTTTTGAGCCAATTATTAATTTGTTCTATTAAGTTGTTAAGTTATCAACCAGATAGAATCAATATTGGCAAGATGAACTCTAAATAAATTCAATTAGGGTCGGATCACTTCAGGTTCAAACAAGAATGAAATCATCTTAGTTTGGGTCTTTGTAGGATCTGTCAAGGCAATTTGGTCGGATAATTGATGATCAGACAAATTGGCAAGAATAAATTCCTATTTGATACCCCAGAGTTACCTGCATAATGTGCATATCCATTAGAAATGAAATAGAATGGACCATAATATGGCGGTGGCTTAAAAGTCTGGTTGCTAAGGATAAAACCAATAGCAATGATTGTTGTCCTGTTGAAATGATCTTGACCAAGTGGGAAGATTTTCAAGTTCATTTCAAGGTAATTTAATGGACTTCTGCTTACGTTACTGAGAGAAACCAAGTCAACAGGGACATGGGAGGAGTGAAAACTACTCATTAGTTTCCGCTCTAGAGCTCCATAGTAAGTGAAGTTTTGCAAGTCAGAAAATTGTGGAGCTCTAATACAAGAGTTCTAGAGTATGGAAAGGCACAATTGCAGTTGGGACTGGAAATTTCATTTGGATTACACACAACGGGAGCACAATTTTGTGGAGTAGTATAGGAAGGATTCAACTGTTGAAGAAGGATGCAGTAGCTCTGTGTTATAATTGTATCTGCACAAATTGGATTTTCAGCCAATCTGCAACAATTACAAGGATGATTAAGATTAAACTGTAGAGTATTTTAGGCATAAATAAGTAGCAAATTTGGAGCATTTTAGCCATAAATAAGTAGCAAATGGCTGAACTACAGGGCTTACATTAGTTGAAGACCACTATCTCCAGGTTTTATAGTGTAAGCAGAAATATTGTTGTTCTGCAAGTCAACATGCTGAAGTTGTGAGCCGTGTGATGTGCCAAGGTTTAGTGCGCCACTGAGCCTGTTCTTCTTCAGTATCCTTTATTCACATAGGAGGTGGAAACAAGTTTAAAATGTCCATCGTAGTAACTATAATAGTTATATGTGATTAAATTAATATCCAGGTTACTAATCTGTACTCACAGTGTCTGTAACTGAGGGAGGCAGAATAATTCAACAGAAATTGTGCCTTGAATTTTAGTACTCTCCATCACTCTAGTAGAAAGAAACAAACAATTATAGATTAGGCACAAGAAATGATCAGGCATTGATATATGGGATAGAATAAGACCACAAGAGAAGCAATGCTAGTTATGCATTAGTACAGCAGTAAGCTGATACTATAAATTTCACCAACTTTCTAAATTTCAGAGTACAACATCTAAGTTTTTCTGGGACCTTTTCCTTTAGTTTTTATTAAATTGTGGTTATCTTCATATTCAATTGGCATGAACATAAATCAACCACAAGTTATTTCCTGATGACTTGCAGTGGCAGTACGAAGCATTTAAATCAAGAAATCATAATTAAACCTTGCAAAATTAGTTTTTATCTCATAGCATTCACAATAATCTCCTATATTGAATCCTACCTAAAAGTAGTTGGCCCAAATACAATTTCAAAATTATATGCTCCCACATTTGGGCTTGAAACCCAACACTTGGGTTGAAATATGGGCAACCCAAGTTAAAAGCAGGCCCAATGAGTGTAATATTGCTTGCTGCCAATTAGTGCTTGGGTCCAACCATTCATACTATGGCGTATGTCATCCCCGCCCCCAAATTTCTTCCACTGAGACTGGGCCTTTGTTGTTGAGTTCTTTTTTTTTTTTTTAATTTCCTTTTAAGAGGTAATTTAGAAAAATTATCATAACAAATGGCTTTGGCACACTATTCAATTTCTAATTATTGAAATTCTGAAAAATAATTTTAGAATATTCTCTGTAAAAGTTATGAAATAATGTCTGAAAAGTTACAGAAAAACTTATATTGTACACAATTTTGTAATATGTTAGTTTTGCTAAGTTCTATTGTAATTTATTTCCCCAAAAAATTATTCTAAGCTATTTCTCTAAAAAATATTCAATAAATTCAATTTTAATTAGCAACAAAATTATCATAATTGATCTTTGAAAAAAGATTCACATTATTTGACCCACAAAATCTATGCTTTTTAATATGACAATATCTAATAATTACATGTCATAATAGGAATAGAAAAACTATACATTAAATATTGTAGCCCCATGATTACTATGGGGTTTGTGTACAGTTTCAAAACTGTCCACTTCATTGTGAGATTTAGTATCATTTGAATTATCATATAGAACTTAATTTTTTAATTATTATCTTTGATGATATGGAATAAGTAGGAGCAAAGCGTGATGAGTTTTAGTGTGGATGCTTCCAAATATTCCACACATCCATCCTGACCTGATTGATAGAAATGGACCTCGCTTGACTGATCTACCACCAACACTGTCCTTCACCCATTCCATTTTCATCCTAGTTAAGTCACGCAAACACTCCCCGCCCCTGGCCCGGTTCAAAAGGGGAAAAAAAGGGTTGAGACTTGAGAGAAGCATACAATGTCGTCAAGGCAGGCAAGCCCGGAAGCGATGATGGAAAATCTGAGGCATCGAAGGTATTATTGCTCAAGTCCCTGCAGACAAAAAAAAAAAAAAGATTTTTAATGATGGCTTTGAAATAAGACTTATGAGCTCTACAAACTTCTATTCCACAGTCGTACAAGTAGCTAAGGAGGCTCATGCCAGTGAGGTCGAGCAGAGAGCCGGTTAGTTGATTGTTGGATAACAGCTTGAGAAGAAACAGAAGAACAAAATCATGAGTTCCATACAAGTTTATGGCAATACAAGATCCAGATTGCATAACATAAGAGTGACAGGATTTCATTATCTTCTTACAGATCAGTGACACTTGTAAGGTTGCTGACATTTGAAGGAACATGGCCACTCAGTGAACTCCAATCGAGCCGTCTATTGGAAAAGAAGTGTCAAATAAATAAAATCCACTGAATAACCCATACCTTCTAATCCCAGTCACAGATACTTACACCACCTTCAAAGTCTGCACAAGACGTACAGTTGGTGGGATGCTGCCTGTTAACTTATTGTTATCCAAGAGCCTATTAACAAATCTTATTTTCAATAGCTTAATTAACAGGATTAGAAGGCTTCGAATTTATCATAGTGTACAACTACCAACTAGTATGGATCCAACTGTGGGACGAAAGAGGGGCAGAACCAAAAATTTTTGTTGTGGGCCCCATCAGTATATTAACACTCTTTTTTTTGCCATTTTTATAAATTTTGTTTTTTTTTTGTTTATTGTTACCTAATTGAAAGAGAAATATGTGTATAGAAAATAATGACAAAAAAGAAAATCAAATCGAATAAGGAGAATTATTAGAGTACATATTGGGACACATGGAAGTGATGAACATAATAGTTATTGGTTGACAAAGACTAAGAAGCTAGCACGTCATAGGAAAGTAAACAAATCGTATTGGTCAAAAGGGAGGGGGGGGGGGGCGGTAGCAGGGAGATAGAACGAAAAGGCTGACGAAAATAGAGGGGAAGGGGACGCACGCCAGGGAAAACATAACTACCAAAATAATCCAGTTCAAGCAGTGCAGTAGATCGCACACAGAACTCAAATTATGAAAAATCTTACAATTTTCTAAACAAGAAAAAAGAGAAAGCTAACAGCCTGTAAAAAATTTCGCACCGAAATCGTGCATATTTGTATCGCACAGTAATACACTATAATGGCCTTACTGCCCTCCCTGTATTTCAGCGACTAGGCCAAAATGTACATTACTGTACGCACCTCCAAATTAAGTTACAGGAACGGCTGTTCAGAAGACCCACAAGATGATTTTGGCGCATAACTAAGGGAGTTAAATTTTATCATAATATAACCCATAGGGGGAGAGAGAGAGAGAGAGAGAGAGAGCTAGTTAACATCTGAAGCAAACATGGCAAAAACCACCAACAGTGAATGAGAAAAGACAGTTACAGAAGAACAATAAAATGTACAAAACCGATGCGATACTTCAGGATTGAGTTAAGACAACATAAGAAGCAGTATTACATATCGTTGTCAATTGCCTGGTTCCTCCTCTTCTTGTTCTTGGTCGGCTAGTTTTTTCTTTTTCCTTCTTGAATCGAGAAGCAATTACATTAAGCAGCTGTATCATGAAAACTCACCTAATACGATTTTGGATTGGCATGCAATTTTCATGACGCCCTTTGTCCATAGGGTTTAGTTTCATGGGTGTCGAAGCAACCGCCTATAAAATTACCATTTTTCACAAGATGCAATGCTCCTGACACTCGTTAGTATTCTCCTCAATGATACTTACAAATGAATTAGAGTCATATTTTCATTGAGTAGCTGCTGTGGAATAGGACCAGAGAGCTGATTCCTTCCAAAGTGACTGGACAATGAGCAAATAACAGAGGATAAGCAATCTGGGAATTTCATAAAAAGAAATAAAGTGGACAGAGTCATGTCACATACAAGTGTTTGGTGTGAACCAACATCTCCAGACCTGGTGTATTCCCATTGGAGACAGGTAAAGTTCCAGTAAGTTTGTTTTCAGCTAGATCCAGCCAATAAAGATTGGACAGTTTGCCGATTGAATTTGGTATTCCCCCACTGAAGCTATTAGAATTCAGTAATCTGTAACAAACACAGCACAGACTTCTAAATATGTCTTCAGTATTGAAGTTCAAGAATTAATCCAATAAGCAAAAAACGACTCAATTCCATGCATTCTGCGGAGTATAAAATGTTCCTTACAAGAAGACAAGCTGACTCAGGTATCCAAGGGTGCTTGGAAGTTCACCATTGAAACTGCAGCCAACCAGGATCCTGGAGTACAAGGCAGCGGCATTCTGTTTCAAAGAACTAAACTTTTCCCAATTAACAAACAGATATCATAGATTTTAGACTCTTACAGGCTTGTAAGCTTGGATAGACTCCCAATTGCTGGAGGAAGAGAGCCTGTCAGCCCCTTGTTGTAAGACAGATCTCTATATAAAGAAGGAAATCAGATTATCATGGATGATGCAACAGCTAGAACAAAACAAAAAGCCAATGAGAAAGGAAAGGAACTTAATAATCACTTTAATAAGGAATGTATCATGACCTACAGCATCCAAACTCCTCACCAAAATAGTGTCAAACACAACACTTGAACATTTCATCTTAGAAGCAAAACCAAAAATCAAAAAAAGACCAAAGCGCCGGCTCACCAATCATTGATGGTTCTAAAGGATAATGGCCAAGTCCTACCCTGGGATGTGTATCCTTATCAGACATTTGAACTTGAGACTAGGTAACATAGGGCATGATCAGATACCAAATTAGCTCAAGATTAGATTCCATTACTTTAAGGAGTCAACCAGGCATTGATATCCTACTAATTTATCAGAGAACAAAACTGAAAAAAGGGCAAACAAGTAAGAAACATTATGAGTAGTTGGTAGATGCCATCTATAAAACTAGACAATTATAAAATGTGTGAAAGAAACATACAAAATTCGTAGTTCCGATAATCACTGAATGTCTCCTGACAGTGTGCCAATCAATCCGATGCTTGATAAGGTTCTGATAAAATATTTTCAGAATCACATCATTGTTGATAATAGTTAGTAATCAAAATCTCAAAAATACTGAATGTGAAGTCCTAGTGAGGAGAACCTACATAGCAGTCACCCGGGAAACTGCGCAGACAACTCCATCCCAGCAGTCCCCACAAGGGTCACCAAAACCATTCCAAGAGGGTGGCACATTCTGCCACAGAGCCCTCAGAGACGTTAAAGCAACAACTGCATCACATAAAACCAACTAAGCTGCTGACTTTCCAACTTCACTGGATTCTGTTGACTCCCTCAATATTGAAGTCTCAGACATGTGAAAAGATGGTTGACACAGTACAAGTTAACATATATTAATATACTGCATTTCATGCAATAGTACCAAGTACCAATTCACTATGGTTGCAATACTTAGTCCTGAGAGATTTGCTTATTTATGCCAATTTTCAGTGGATTAGGTAACATTCTAGGGTCCAGCGAGATTATAGACAACTCTCTCTCAGTCTGCTAATGGAACCTTTTAGCCATTAAACATTCCAAAGGAAGAAAATCATGTAGTAGAGATTCATCAGATTGCTTTCAAGCATTTGCCCCTTTACAGTGGTTCTTCCAATTGTCCTACGGAAAAATGGCACCAACATTTCCATTTTCCCACCACAAGGGCCCAGGAAAGATTGAAATCTATGCAACTTACTTCTAAAGTCTCAGGTGAGCTATTGATCTGGCTATTTCAGGAAGAACATAGGGGAAAATAGGATGTTGACATAAAATACCACAAGATCTACTGGTACTAGGAGAGTGAGTAATAATTATGACAATGAAAAGAAACATGGAATCCAAATAGTAAAAATTAAAAGAAAAAACTATTACTAGTACTTCAAGATAATTGCAACGATGATGACAATAATGGTGTTGGGAATGATAGAAAAACAGTTGGTACTGGATAGACAAAACCCTGAAAAAAGAAAAATGTCTAACCAAAAGGAAAAAAGGAAAAAGAGGAAAATAGAGGGTTTTAAAGATACTGAATACATTAAGCAAACACAGATAGTGATAATATTAATAATGTAATAAGCACTAGGAAATGATACTTCACCTAAGCTAAGTAAATCCATAATTAAACCACTTCATGAACGCCTCATGTCACAGAATGAATTCATGATCAATGACATCTGCAATAGCAATTAGCCATTGAAACTACCTTAATACCAAGAACCAATTGTGTAGGTCCTACTTAAGGAAGGTATTGGGGGTTCCAAATATATGCAGTCATACAATGCGAGTATTGATTCCAAGAGACCCAATATAAATTTTATGTATGATTTTGGCAGACTGAAACCTTTTAAAAAGGGAGGGAATAAGATAATAATAGGAAATGGCAAAATGCACAGCTAGAGGCATAAAAGTCAAATAACAAGTTGTGAACATTCCAAACCTCCTATATTGAGCAAATATGAATCCTATGAAAGCACATGAAAGTAAACCACATGCCACTAGCTGCAATTAATACCTTTGCAAAGAACAAAAAAGGAAGTTGCTAAAGAGTCCGAGTTTGCAATTCTAGTTGTTTGTAAAGGTACATGTTAGGTGCTCAACCAAGTGCCTTGACTTCAAAGATCATATGGAGAGCCATTATCTCCATAATTGCTAGTTACCCAAATCTAGATTGCAAATTAATTTTACCTAGTAAATTTCAGTTTTTGTTTATGTAAAAAACAGTACCTTATTTTAGAAGCCCATATGCTTTTCTTACTAGCAATGCATCTGGCTATTAACAAAGATTCATAATTGAAGGTTCTTTATGTAGGTCAGAGAACAAATCCACTTTATCAATTTCTTTTCCCATCTACTCAAATTTTGATTATTCAAGTTGAACCTATGGTTTGACGGCATTGGAACATGATATTGACAATTTCTAATGAAGTTGGAATTGTGTCTAGGATTCAGGATTTTGGATGGCAGTTTGGGACGGAAGGGTGGAAAGAATCCAGAAAATGTGAGCACAACTGAATAAGAGATAACCAATGACAGCTATCCTCAAAAGGATGCAGTAAATAACAAGCCGACAAGAAGCAAAGAAAGGAAAGAAACACGTACGACATAGAGACTAGTATAAGAGGGTGAAGAGGACCTTCTCTAGGGTCTACCACAAAAGAGATAGAAGAGTAGAAAATGCACAAAAACGCATAACAATATAGCATGCAAAAAAAATTTTACATGATAAATGTCCAACCCAGATCTTCAGTACCCAACACTGCCATCCTGGTTAGTGAATAGGATACAGAAGCACTACCAAAAAGCTGATCCAATATAAGGCCATCTAGAAAATAATCAGCCTACAAGGGTTTACAGAATTCAATCACCATTAAGACATAGCTAAACAAGCAAAGGTAAACGGGGATGAGATAGAGGAGGAATCATAATTGCCAATTAGTGCTTAGTAAATCCTTAAGTCAACAGAACAGATAACAAGAAAGACAGCGAAGGAAAAGCATAAAACTGACCATCCTGGGTGTCTGTTTGGGACTTTATGACATAAATTTGAAGGAACACCAGGAACAGACAAACTGCAATTTTCAGACTGATTGTTCCAATATCAAACCGAATATCACATTGGAAAGCTTAAAAACATGCTCTCTTGCAGCAACTGGTGCTTCGAGCTGAGAAAGTGCTGTGGATTCCAAGAATTCAATGGCTTGACAAAAGCCACAGAAGAGATGGTGAATCTGAACATGGATTATACATACTAAGAGCTAAGAAAACAAGACATTCTGATTTCTAAAAATCTAAATAATATTCAATTATAGCACTTGGTCAACTCCAATCAATTGTTGAACGGGTATGAAGCAACCAGACAACCATAAGATAATCTTCCATTGGAATAATTGTGAATAGGCCATCAAATTGTGAATAATTTAAAAATTCTTGATTCGTGAAAAGCAGGATTACTCGTAGAACAGGTAAAATGAAATGTCTGCACTAATAAAATAAAATTGGCTGAAACATCAATGCCAACTTGCAGCATTTTTCCCCCTGGCTAACCAATCCAGTGGGAACCATTTAAAAAGCTTAGTAATAATTATAGAAGTGATCTCACCGGATTGCAACCCAGATGGCCTAACAAGCTCTAAACCCCAACCTCAGTTGAACCTGAAATAAGAAAAGCTGAATTTGACCCAAAATACCTGACTTATATTAACCAACTCTTCTACTCTCTTGCCATACTTATTAACTGATTGCATTTTCTTAACAAGCTTGTCATATAAAAGGAACACGACCCAACCCCAAGATCCCATAAACTCATTAGGCCTATCCAAAATTTGTTGGTGTAGGCTATGCCATCTATGTTGACATATTATGGTCAATGATAATGTTCTTCATTGGCTTGTAAATAAAATATTAAGACAGTGATTAAATAGCCAAGCCGAAAGCTACAAATTAATTGGCATGGATTGTTGGTGTAAGAGCTATAAAATCGGCAATAAATACGCCTCACATGCGGTCCAGACAAGGCCCAGACAAAGCCAGCATGTATGTGCTTTTTCTTGGTTGTTGCTGGCCAAGAGACTAGAAATGGGTGGGTCGCAAAATCAATTCCTGAGGAAACTTTGCTTGTTTTATTGCTATTGCCTAGATAGAATAAAACAAGGACAACCTGTGTCTTCGGCCATGGTCTGTGGTGGGCCTTTGGCTGCTAAAATCTTCAATTTGTTTGACAGGATCCATTTTTTTTTCCCCTCTTATCCAAAATCAGTTATTATCTGAACCTATGTGATAAGAAAAACTAGTTATTTGTCTTGGTCATTTACTTGCCTTTAAATATTATCCAACACATGCTTTAATTCACTATGTCTTTTATCAATCTCAGTCTCTCAAATTTGCTTATTGAGAGAGTTATGACTTTGAATTCTCCAGAAAAAGTATTTGTTGGAACCCTTCAGCATACTTATAGTGAGGGCAAATAATATTTTAAAGAGAGTGTTTTTTACGATTCAATTGTACCCACTGTATTATCAATTTTAAGTGTGATTTTGCATGGAGTTTGGATCACAAGCAGCATTATCTTTGGTGAATCAAGACTTTGTCAAGATGGAACGATTTTATGGTACAGACTCTAGTAGATGGAGGGATCATATGACTGTTCTGCTAACAGCCCTGAAAATCTACTATGGACTAGACCAAATCTTCCTGTAATTCCAAAAAAGGACGACAAAGATGCTGGGGTGGAGTAAATTAGCAGGAAGGGGCCAAAAGATCAACTATTGTGTAGTGGTCACATTCTGAATCGCATGTCTGATCGCTTATACAATCTCCATTCATCTACCTAGTCACTTTGGACAAATTGAACTTCATTGAAGACCAAATATACCAATGAAAAACAAGGGCCAGTTAAGCTTCTGATATGTAATTTTCTATGTTCAATGACAAGCTATAATGGATCAAGTTCATGATTTACAAGCCATTGTAAATCGACTCAAAGATCTGGAAGTTGAGATTTCTAAGACATTGCAAGCAAGGGCAATTATTGCTGTTGGACTTAGTGCATGATACACCTGTAAGGGGTGCAAGCCCAATAAATCAATGGCTTAAGTGTCTCAGAAACTATAACCCTCAACTGTCCTTCTAATATAAAAGGAGAGTCATTCTATGAGGAAAAATAATCAGAGAGAAACATAGAGAGTTCTCTAAAGTGAGGTTTCCGCATAAAACCCTAGGGCTCTTAGGTTGTGGGATTGCGAAGGTTCTCTGTATTGCAAGTTCCTTCCACGACTAGTGATTCAAGCCAAGGTTTGATCACCTTCCGCTGCAAGATTAAGGTAAATTTCTTTGCACTTAATTCATTGTATTAAATCCTTCATTGGTATCAGAGCCAATCGATTTGTTTCCTAGTTAGATTTACTCTCGTAGTTCATGCCTAAACATGCTACTAGCCACTTGCTTGCTTTCATTTGTGTTTTGTTGCTTCACAAACCCGAAATTGCATGCTATTATTTCGTGAGAAATTTCTTAATGAATTTTCGTAGAATTCTGGATTCTAATAGAGATTGAAGAGAGCTTTAATTTGATGTATTACACGCATGCTTTGGCTGAGTATTTTGGGAGTAATCCGAATTTAAATTCTAGCATTTTTCGCGCATGGAACCCTCAAATCGATTCTTGAATTGTTGATTTCGTTCAATTCTCATTCAAATTGATGCATAGACTACCTTACCCATTCGATTTTGACTAAAATCCTCAACGTATTGTTCGATTTGATTAAAACTTTGCCCCAAATTTTGGCAAAGAATTCGCCGCTAATTTTAGGGTTTATGTCGGGTGATGAAACCTCAATTTTTGATATGTTTTGGCTCATATTTTTCCAAATTCATTTGTGCATTTTGTTGTGAATGAATCTGCTAGTAGAAAACCATCAAAAAATTAATGCAATTCGACTGGATTTTGGCTGAATTTTACAAAAGGTTCCACATCGAACGCAGGGGTTAGGGTTCGTATGTTTCGAAAACGTTTTGATCGGCTTGGACCAATTTGTCGATTAATTCAAGAAACTGATTTATGAACAAGGTTTAAAACATCATTCTGAGTAAAAGCCCTCAAACTATGTGCAATACCTATTGAAATTGTGCCGGAATTTGGCGAGTTATGGCCAAACATTTCCAGGGTTAGGGTTCATCATTTGAACTCAATTTTGATCCATTTTCGGTCATTGTTGCTCGAAAATGATTTGCCTTTTTTGTTACCCATAAAGTTCTGAGCCAAAACAGTTTGAAATCCACTATGAATTTGCTGGAATTTGGCCGGATTTTAGCAAAAACATCGCCAACGCATGCGTGGCTTAGTCGGTTATTAGAACTTAATTTTGCCTTAGTTTTCACTATAATTTTCCAAAATTTGTGCTGTAAATCAACCCCAAAATACGTATAAGATGAATTTCAATGGGAATTTGGATGAATTTGTGTGAAAAATGCACTGTGCGAGTCGAATTTTGCTTCGGATCAATGACCCTATTTTCCTCTGTTTCGAGTCACGGCTTAGGGCTTCGGGCTGAGGCCCACCCCCCCCGCGTCGTGCATTGTGCACGTGACCTTGAGCCCCTCCTCCTTCTTCCTTTTCTTCTGAAACTTTATTTTGAAAAGGGTCAAAAGGGCTTGTGACTAGGTTTGATTGTTGACATGTAGTTGATCACAAGGGTTGACTAGTTGACCATAGGGATTGGTTAAGCATAAAATATTTGAGAAAGTATGTGGGCATATGAATTTATCTAGTTTGATTAGAATCTTTTTTATGCGATTTCTTAAATATTCTCTTTTTGTGAGCATATATTTATGATACATGATGTCGTTGTTTTGATAATGAAATATTATGTGATTCTTGGAGAATTTTTTTTTATTTTGAGCATATTTCATTCTATTAAATTTTATAAGAGATATGAGCATATTTGTTTAATATCATTGAGATTATTTTGAGTGAAAATATTATGTGAAATCTCTATGGTATTTCTGGCTCATTTGACATATAATAAGTATATATGTTTGATTGAAATTCATGATAAGTATGTTACATATAATGAGAATATGTTTCGTATGTTGTAACCTCCAAATTGCATATAAAATTTATATATGTACCCTCCCTAAAGAAGTTAAGTGACAGGACATTGAAATTCCTTTTAAAAAAATTATTTTTTAAGAATTTTGTTAAATATGCAAAATTATGCCTAAAATATTTAAATTCATTTTTCATATATTTATGGATATTCGTTGAACTTTTTTGAAATATTCTTGAGGTTGGCATATCCTCTTTGATGGAAAATTTAAGAATTTCTTTTAGAATATTTCAATTTGTATTAAGTGTCCTAGTAACTTAGAATTAAACGACAAAGTTAATTGCACTAAAATATTCATTCCTGTGACGATGATTGGGAACTATATGTGAACTTTCAACTCTAGGGTCTATTTTTGTGTATGTTAACGATATTGGTTATTACCAAGTTACATGGATATACAACAACAACAACAACTCTTCCTCCCAGTGTGGGTCCCGCTTTCGCGAGGTCTGGGGAGATCCAGCTGTAGGTAACCTTACCTCTACCGGTATTCCTACCCATAGAGAGGTTGATTCCTTAAGACCCACAAAACAGTTTTTTTGAAAAAGGTTTAAGGGAAAACGATTGCAAACCAATTACCAAGGAGGAGAAAAGAGTCCGGAGAGCAAATAAACAAGGAGCGGAGACATACCTCAACAAACCAGGGGCGCTAGATGCCGTCACATCCCAAAAAAGCACGACCTGCAGACAAACACACCAAAGCCTTACCCGCCCCACCCCATCGAAGCTACTGCCACCTACGAAGCCGGTCCCCTACAGTCAGAGACCTTAATCCTATCCCGCCACAACCTCCTATCCTGAGCCATGTCCTCCGTCAAACCGGCAACTCTCAGGTCCTCTCTAACTACTTCCTCTAGGCTCTTCTTCGGTCTACCCCTCTCTCTTTCTTTCCACCCGGGGGGGTGATCATCTCGCACCTCCGCACTGGGGCGGCCACACCTCTCCTCTTTACGTGGCCAAACCATCTGAGCCGCGATTCCCTCATCTTCTCCTCTATAGGGGCCACTTCAGCTAAGCTCCTAATTACTCCATTCCTAATTCTATATAATCTCGTAAAACCACACATCCACTTGACCATTCTCATCTCAGCTACCATCAACCTTTGGACCTGTGTCTTTTTTAGAGGCCAACACTCCGATCCATAGAGAACGGCCGGTCTAACTACCATCCGATAGACTTTGCCTTTCAATTCTAGGGGCACTCTCTTGTCACATAGCACCCCTGACGCTGACTTCCACTTTTGCCAATCCACTCTTATCCGCTGACTAATATCCTCGTCAAGGTCCCCATTCTGCTGGATGATCGAGCTCAGATACTTAAATTTAGCGACCTTTGGTATCACCCTCCCATCCAGTATAATTTCTCCCCCCTTTTCTATCCTTCCACTGAAACAACAATGGAGGTATTCCGTTTTTTATCTATTTAATCGAAAACCCCTAACTTCCAGCGTATGCCTCTAACTCTCCAACCTGTCATTCACCCCCTGCCTGGTCACATCGATAAGAACGATGTCATCTGCAAATAACATGCACCAAGGCACCTCGTCCTGGATTCCTCTAGTGAGTTCATCCAAAACTAAAGTGAAAAGAAATGGGCTTAAGGCGGAGCCCTGATGCAGGCCCATACTAACAGCAAAGTCATTATATCAGCTGTGTGTTTTTATGCTGATTGTAAAACTTTTGTGTTTTACAAGCATTATGTCAGTTGTCACAACTGCTATACTTAGGTATCTCATTATTAGGTTTAACAATTACAAGCATATGTCAAAATTATTAGTGAATTGGCTGAAATGGACTATAAATTGACTGATGAGCAACAAGCTCATGTTGTTATCCATTCCTTGCCTAATGATTAGGGCCATATTAAGATGGTCTTGTCTCAAACTAAGTATATCCTTACTTTTGAGGGCATTAGGCGACGACCTGAGTTAGAGAAGGAGCGGCGAGAGGTCGTTGAAGTGATAGGTGCAAAAATGCACATGTCAACCAGTAATTCAAGAAATGGTCCTAAAAGAAAGGACCAAAGGAATTGGATTGGCAAGGCAGTTAAATGAGGAACTTAAGCATTACAAATGAGGCAAAGAAGAATGTACAAGGAGGAAAGATTTAATGCAAGCTGAGTACCTCAATTATGACCAAATGGGTCACCACGCTCATGATTGCACTAAGCTCAAAAAGGTACTTAGCAATATCTCCTAGTGACTTTTGTGTTTCTAGTTGTACTCTTCATTCTGAAGTTAATCTTATGTGGATTGTAGGTTCAGGAATCTGAGCCAAAGAGTTAGGAACCACGAAACTTTATTGGGCTTCCAATGGGTTCTTGCATGGTTCGATGAGGACGCATATGGAGGCAATAATAATGTAGTTGTTGGAGGAATCGGAACATGCAAGCTAGTCTTGCTTAGCAGTCGATACCCTATCCTATGTGAAAACCTACTTGTGCCTAAGTTTTGTTGGAATAATGTTGCTATGTTGATTTTATTTGACTATGTTCATGGCATTTAAGCCTAGTTAGTTTTCTTTTAAAAGAATCTTTAGTATTGGTTCTACTTTATTAGAAATAGTTTGCTTGCAATGGATTGGATATTTGTGTCCATTAATCTAAGTGTTCGTTTTTCTGTATTCACATAATTATGATTATGTGAAATATTTATTGGTCATGCTATACTAGGCCACATGGGTCAAAAGCATATATATGCAAAAGCTAGCCAAATAGGATTTGTTAACAAACATAAGTGGACTATGTGAATATAGTCTGGTAGGAAAAGCAACAAGAAAACCATTTAATTTTAGAAAGGTTAGTAAGAGCCTGATTTCCATTCAATTCATTTGAATATTTATGGCCCAATGAATATGATAATAAGCCGTAGAGCTTCTATTTTTTCTCATTTCACTTGATTTGATCTTGTTTACATGAGCTCAGATGAGTCTGAAGCAATAAATTGCTTTAGAAAACATATGATCTTGGTTGAAAATTAAATAAACCTAAGAGGTTAAGGCCTCAAAGACCTCAAAGACTAAATCGTTACCAAACATTTGTTGGCATTATTTTGGTGGATATTGTGATGAAAAATGGAAAGCTTATTAGCTAACTATCCTAAAAGCCTACAACAAAATGTTGTTGTGGAGAAAGAAATAAGAATGCCCTTTGATATGGTTGGATCAACAATTGCACAAAATTTGTAAACCTCCTATTAAGGAGATATGCTTTTGTTGCAATCTGTGATCTTGAACTTGAACTTATAAAGTAAGTTGCCACCACTCCATATGAGCTATGGATTAGAGCCTAGTTTGAGAGTCTTTCGACCTCCAGCGTATATAACCCATGAACACAACCCTTCCTATGGAAATGCCAAAGTGGTGAAGGAGCGTTTTTATAGGATACTCTAACCTTGAAAGTTTTTTGATTCATTGGGTTGTGAGATAGTGGGAGTGCAACTAAAACTTAAACTACATATATCACATTCTAAAGAATAGATTTCTAAAGAAGGGTGAGGCAGGTCAAGGCTTATCTCTATTAGCTCTCCAAACCAAATCGAATCCCTTTATTCGAGTGGGAGGATTTTAATTGATGATGAATAAGTTCATTATCAAGGTCCACCTTCATCATCAAGAAAGAATGAAAGTGATCGTATTCTTATTCTAAGTGGGAGCAAATTCTATTCTTATTCCAAGTGGGAGCAAGATGATTGGTCTTGGTTTGAGTGGGAGTAAAATCGATTCCAAAAGAAAAGATTTGAGATTATATGAATCTCTACTAAGACATGGCTGTCAAAAAGCATTCCTCCATGACATTTAGGCAATGAGGTACATGAAACTGTCATGGCATTACTACAGAACGAAAATGAGCAAAGATGCCCTTTCCGACCCTTCTAAGGATAAGTGGACTAAGGCAATGGAAATAAAATGGAGTAAATGAAGGTGAACAATAGGTTAACCTTTTAGGAGACAGAGTTATTTGAGAACATATCGGTTCTTAAATTGTAAGGCTAATGGCACAGTTGACATTAGGCTCAACTTGTTGTAAAAAGGTACACGCAATATGATAGGATCAACTACAAAGAATTTTTCCCTATTATTGTGTACGTTATCCTAATTTTACCTTTTATTGGTTATTGTCGCTAGTTTGGACCTAAAGGTACATCATATGGTTTTGTCAATACCAATCTCAAAGGAGTCTAAGTGAAGTTCCACTGAAAAGGACCACAAACATGAGGTTTGTGGACATGTAAGGCCAATTATAACCTTAAGGCCTCTTTAATGGATTAGTATGCTTCTTTTTCACAGTGTGGTTATCTCTAGCAGCTACATTGTAATTGATACCAAAAGGTTCAAAAGTAATTTTTTAGTCAAGTCATTATATGTGGATGACTTACTAATAGCTAGAAATGGTATAGAGTTACTAAGTAAGGCAAAAGACATTATCATCATATGACTTTAAGATGGTTAATATGGGTAAAGTAGCATATGCTCTTGAAATAAAGTTTTTAAGAGAATATTCAAAGAGGTTATTCTCTTTTCCTAAAGAGAATGACATCAAAAGATCCTTGAATGATTTAATACGCACAACTATGACCCTGTTAGTACTCACATCAACAAGGGTGAGGCCTTACAATAAAATGTTTCCATACTCTATCAAAAAAAGGACTAATAAGCAGAACTTACTTTGTTAAGTGTAGTTGGAAGTCTAATGCATGATGTTTTGCATGTTAGACTTGATACGTTTAAATAGATATCAATTGGATTTGAGACTAGCATAACGGCAATCAGTTAAATCACAAGGAACCTGAAAGGAACCTCTGATCATGCGCATTTGGAACATAGGCAATAACTTGCATCAAAGGGGTGCAATGGTCTTAACTAAGGTAGGTTTATATGAGAAATGAACCCCAAAATATGTCTTCTAACTTAGCAACGATGCTGAAGTGGCAAAAACAAGTCATATATTCCCTTGTTATAAGAAGAGTTTATGACTCTATTCTTAAAAGCTTAAGAATCTATTTGATTGAAAAGATACTTGGATTATTTGGTTGGTGGACCAAATAGTACTGTCTATTAATGGTTTAATGGGACAAGTAGCGATCATATGTACCAAGAACCATAAATATCATCATAAGACCGAACAGATTGGACATAATGTTCAATTTTGTAAATGACATGGTGACACACAAAGATAGTGAACGTAAAGTATTTCCCTAAGAAGGAAATGGTTGTAGAGCCATTGAGCGACCCTTGATAAGGGGATGTGCTTATTAAACCCATAATAGCTTAACAGTCATCGTAGATGACAACTATGAACCAACATGCTGTTCACAAATTGTTTTTCCAACATTCACAAAGTGATTGTCTAATATTATGAAATTCAAATAAGTTGTTTTGCGTACACATATCATTAGAATGCTTGAATATGCATTCTTATTCATGGATGCTTGTTGTGCATTTTTGATTGTGAAAAAGTATGTTGGGTAGACTTGAGGTTAGCCCTCTCATACTGGTAACCGCCTCCATTGATTTGAGTGTAGATGGGAGATGAGATAAGATTGTAAGTAGAATTATCAGAAGGATAATTATGAGAACTTATCAACTTAAAATCATGGATGTCACCTTGATAATGACAGAAAGTCATTACAATATATTAGTAAAAATTATTTTACCTAGTCTACCTCGAAGAGGTCAGATGTGATTTCAAGTTAATGAGTAGATTTGGGAACTCAGTTTAGACAATATGGTATCCAAATATCATCTGTACAGCATTTTGGTTAAAGAACCAAAAGACACACGCTCCATGGGAAAGGAAAGAATGTTATAGCACATGTTTCATACCATGTGTGCAAGAAATGACCCCATAGGTTATGGTCTTATATTTGTACCCTCAGGGCTCCAATCAGTGACTTAAGACTCGATTCAATGTTCATTATCTTAGTGCATTGCCAAAGGATCATGAGTGATTCGGTCTGGCGGGACAAGTCTAGAAAAATGAGTTGGATTTAGTCGAGAGTCTCATGAGAAGAGGAAGATCATTCATAGAATTTCATTAATTTCTATTCACCGGTGCACCAGTTATAACTTATGGGTCATAATTGTGAATATAAAATGTGATGATTTGATGAGATCAAAGTGAGATATCTTAATGAGATTAAAATGATCTAGGGTTGTTCAGCCTGAAATTATTACATTTTTATACCCCTTTAGTGCCTAATATTTACTCGAAATAAATTATTAATTAGGATTTTAATATGTGTTTGTTTATTTTGTAGGAATTGGAAGAAAACATGAGAAAGAAATAAATAATGAGCTCAAATAAAGGGTTGGATCAGAAACAGAAAAAGAAAGAAGAAAGGAGCCCAATCTGCCAAGCCCAAACCAACTCATTTTCTCTCTCTATTCTAGTATTGGGCTAGCACACTTTCTTTTCGCAGCCTTCCTCTCACACGTTGGCCAGGCCTACTTTTCTCTCTCGGCCCAGTCTCCTTCTTTCTCTTGCCTGCCTTCCTCTTGGGCCAGGATGAAGCCGAAGCCTATCAGACCAGCCCAGCCACCCCTTCCCTCTCTTTCCTTTTCCCTTCCTTTCTTTTCGGGCTTCCTCCTTTGCTGGCCCAGCTCTTCTTTTCTTTTTCTTTTCCTTCCTTTCTTTCCCTTTGGGCCAGGCTCAGATATCTCCTTCCCCCCTTCTCTTTTTTCTTTCTTATGGGCCGACTCCCATTTCTTCCCCTTGAACCCCACCCTACCTTCTCATGTTCACTTAATTTCCCCATGTGCCAGGCACATGACCAGCAGTCCCTTCTCATTCTCTTCTTCTTCCCCATCTACTGCTTCGAATCTTGCCCAGAAATCCGAAGAACAGAGCAGCCGCGACCTCTCAGCTTCATTTTCCCATCCATTACTCAGCCTCTCTCTCTCCTCCATCATTATCCATCATCATCACCATCATAAAGCCATGCATCAGTTACAAAATGAAGGGAGGTGTGCTGAAGGGGCGTACGACTGCGTTTTTTTAATGGAGGCCGCAAAAAGGGGGGTAGCTTAGCGTGGAATTTTTTTTCAGTTGATATTCTTTTCGTTTTTCAGTCTTCAATTTTGGTCTGTATTCAACTTCAGTAATAGATTGTAGTTTTGTAATCAGATTTAGGCATGCCAAACTAAATTACAAGAACAGATTACGATTCATGCTTTTGCTTCACTTCGCACAAATTTAGTTGTCAAATTGAAGTTTCAGTTCATGATTTATGTAACTCGAATGTTGGGTTTGTTCACTTGGTTGGAAGTTTCGTTTGTTCACTTGTTCAAGGCGCTCGATCTAGGCTGCAGACGTAGAGAACCAGACTTCGGTGTTTTGATTGGGATCAATTACGGTTACGTGTTGGTTTGCTCAAATTATTTACAGTTTTTGGCCTTTACTTTGTCTAGACTTTTACTAGTTAGCGAAGGTTGGTTTCACGATTTCATGAATTTATCTTGGTTATTGATCTATCGATTTGTGAAATAGCCTCATCTCAGAGTTGGTTAGTTTAATATCTAGTTTTAATTTCGTTTAAGAATTTTGGTAATCTAATTTCACAACCATCCCTGAGGACGATACCCGTAATTCGTACAACGATAAACCATACGCTTGCGGAAATCACAATAAGTTTTTGGCGCCGTTGCCGGGGATGAGTTGTGAAATTAGGTTACCTTGAGTCATAGTTTAATTTTTAGAGTCGTTCGAGTCGTTTTTGTTTTAATTTTAGAGTTGTGATTTTTAGTTTAGTTGATTCGTTAATTTAGTTTAGAATTTAGTTAGTATTTTGATCCTTGATTTTGTTGAGATTAGTTTTATTTTTAGAGTTTATTATTGCTGAAAAAACAGTACTAATTAGTTTGGTTTTTGTGCAGCAAAAGATCAAAGCAGAACTGATCCGGAGAAAAAATAAATTCAGTGCAGATTTTTCCTTAAATTCAACATTCTATTCGAATTTTCTAGACTTGTTCTGGTGTGATTTCTGCTATTTTAATATTTTTCCTAGATTCAGCATAATTTTTAGAGTGTGTGTGAATTTTTTTGGAATTTTTGGAGCTGTTATGATTTTCTGTGAATTTTAGAATTAATATTCTGTTTGCATTTTTCTGCACTAATCAGGGACAGAAAAAATTCGAGAAAAAATTATATTTATGTCTTTTGTGATTGTGTGGATTTTGCTGTATATTTAGTTTTAATTTTAAGAGTTTTATTTTCTGTTTTAATTTTATTTTTATTTTTAGAATTAAGGTGTTTAGGTGTAGTTTTAGTTCTTATTTTCGTTTAGTTTCTTTGTGTTTGTGCTTTTGATTTCTATTTTGTTTATTTCCTGTTTTAATAGTGCTTTTAGTTTTATCATTCATTTTGATGTTTTGTGATTGAAAAGAAAAAAAAAATCAAAAAGTCACCAAAAAAAAAAGAAAAACTTTGGTGAAGGTATGGGATTTATATGACTGGTTGGGTTAGAAATCCTGAAAATCATAGACTTTTTAGAATTGAACCCGACCTTGACTTAGAATCCGAACCTGAACCCAAGCTTGAATTAGAAGAAATGGCACAAGAAAGACCTTTGAGTGAGATTTTCTATCTTCCTAGGACCGCTTTGCCATCTTGCTTCACTATACCTGATCTTGGACCTAATGTGACCTTCGAATTAAGACCTCACTATACTCAGATGCTCCCTAAATTCACTGGTTTAGAAGATGCTTATTTGTTTTTGATGGAATTCGAAGAAGTATGTTCTATGATGCATTTTCCTAATATTCCCATTGATGTTGTGCGCATGAAATTAATTCCTTTTGCTTTGAAAGATTCTGCTAAACATTGGATGTATGGCTTGGCTACTAATTCTGTAACTTCTTGGAATGATTTTGTGAAATTGTTCTTAAGAAAATATTTTCCTAATGCCAAGACTGTTAAGCTAAGGAATGAGATTAATCAATTTGTGCAACTTGATAGGGAATCATTCTAGAAATATTTTGATAGGTTCAAGAATTTGTTGGCTCAGTGTCCCCATCATGGTCTAGACCAGGCACGTTTGTACCAGATTATTTATGAAGGACTTGACCAACAGACTAGGACCATGGTAGAGTCTATGTGTCAGGGTGGCTTTCTTTCTAAGAGTGCCACAGATGCTTAGGAATTTCTAGAGGACATAGCTGAGAAAACTATGCAGTGGGAAACCGCTCGGGATGACAGCTTAAGTTCTAGGATTGTAAGGGGTGGGTTACATTCTGTCTCTGATGTGAGTCACTTAGAGTCTAAGGTTGCTGCTTTAGAAAACATGTTGAAAGGATTGACTCCACAAATGACTCAGTTACCCCAGACTTCTTCAGCGTCTTGCTCTCATTGTCAGGCCTTAGATCATTCATTGAGTGCTTGTCCCTATTTTGCTCGCCAGTTAGCAACTGGGCAAGAGCAAGCAAGTATGGCCTTTCAGAGACCTAAGAATGACCCTTTCTCGCCTTTTTACAATCCAGGGTGGAGAACTCACCCTAACTTCTCTTGGAGTAATGGACCAAATGCTGCGGTTCCTAACTCCCAGCCCGTCTCTCACCCTTCTAGTTCCTTTCAGAGACCGATTTTTCCAGGTGTACCTAATGCACCTAGACCTCCACCTCCTGTAGCTCAAGTTCAACCTCCTCCTGGTTATAGTGATATTGATAAAATGGAGAGGAGAATTAATAATAATGTGGAGAGAATGACTAATGCTAACATGGAAAGAATGATGAGAATGATGACTGAACAGTTTTCCCAGTTAGCATCATCTTCTAGGGAACCAGGTACTTTTCCAAGTCAGCCTGAGGTAAACCCTAAGGGTCACACCTCTTCATCTTCTGGTAACCCTAGTGAGTTTGTAAGGAAAGTGAATGCAGTGATATCTCTCTCGTTCTGGTCGAGAGATTGATAACCAGGTTAGAAGTCCCAATGAGCCCTACAGGTATCCTCACCAATTCTTTGAGAAATCTTCTTCCTCTTCTTCACCGACCGGCTCATCCAGTGAGTCAGGGGATGCTACTGATGGTGTCCTCAATGATTCTGATACTTCTCACCATCCTCTTGAGTCACCATCTAAAAAAGATGAGCTTGAAAAGAAAGACACCTCTGAGTCAGTTGACCATTCTCCTTCTAAGGGTCATTCTTCTTCTTCTTCTTCGTCTTCTTCTTTTAAAAAAGTCCATATGCTTTTGCCTCCTTTTCCCCATAGGCTGAAGAAGAAAGACCAAGCCCATGTTGAGAAGATGAGAGAGACCTTCTCTCAAGTCAAGATCAACATTCCTTTGCTCGATGCTATTCAGCAGATGCCTCCATATGCTAGATTTTTAAAGGATCTGTGCACAACCAAGAGAGCTACCAATGTCCCTAAGAAGGCTTTCTTAGCCTCTAATGCGAGTTCTATTTTATCTCATCAGATCCCAGTGAAGTATAAGGACCTCGGTTGCCCTACTATTTCTATAGTTATAGGGGACCAGCTTATTCATAGAGCCCTGCTTGATTTAGGGGCCAGTGTCAATTTGATTCCCTTCACTGAGTATGAGAGATTAGAGTTAGGTGAGCTTAAGTCTACTAAGATGGTCATTCAATTAGCTGATAGATCGACCAGATTGCCTAGGGGGATAGTTGAGGATGTGCTGATCCGAGTGGGTGAATTCATTTACCTTGTGGACTTTGTTGTGATTGAGACTGAGAAGGTGTCTAACTTTGCTAGTCAAATCCCCGTGATTCTAAGGCGTCCTTTCTTGGCCACTGCCAATGCCCTCATTAATTGTAGGAATGGCATGATGAGACTGTCTTTTGGTAACATGACTGTAGAGTTGAACATTTTTAACCTGCAAAGGTAGCCCTCTGGTTTTGATGATATGGAGTTCTCTACTCTTCACTGGGTAGAGGATTCTATACTTGATGATGCTTGTGATGATGTGTTTGCTATTGAGTATGAGTCCTTTCTTGTGAATGATGAGCCCGAGTATGATGCTTTTGAGTTTGATGACTTGTGCTCTACTACTAATTGTTTGCTCACTACTGCTTTTGAATCTGCTTCTGAAATTGTTTCCCCTCCTGCTCTTGAACTGAAACCCCTTCCTGATTCTCTTAAGTATGCATTTCTAGGCCCCAATGAATCTTTGCCTGTCATTATTGCTTCTGACCTAGACGGGGACCAAGAGACTAAGTTGATTGCCTTACTTAGCGAGAACAAGGAAGCCTTGGGTTGGACCTTAGGGGATATTAAGGGCATTAGTCCTTCCATTGTGCAACATAGGATTCATCTAGAGGACAATGTTAAGCCCTACTGTGACCGTCAAAGGCGTTTGAACCCTACTCTTCAGGAAGTGGTTAGGAAAGAAGTGCTAAAGTGGTTGGACCATGGGATCATTTACCCAATTTCTGATAGTGAGTGGGTTAGCCCCGTTCAAGTTGTTCCTAAGAAGACCGGGATTATCGTGATTAGGAATGACAATAACGAGTTAGTCCCTACTTGTGTACAATCTGGGTGGCGTGTTTGCATAGATTATAGAAAATTGAATGCTGCCACTAGGAAAGACCACTTTTCCCTTCCTTTCTTGGACCAGATGTTAGAGAGGTTGGCTGGACATTCCTTCTATTGCTTTTTAGATGGATATTTTAGCTATACCCAGATCTCTATTGCTCTTGAGGATCAGAAGAAGACTACTTTCACCTGTCCCTTTGGAACCTATGCCTTTAGACGTATGCCTTTTAAACTGTGCAATGCCCCTGCTACCTTTCAGCGTTGCATGATTTCTATTTTCTCGGATTTAGTTGAACATTGTTTGGAAATTTTCATGGATGACTTCTCTGTGTTTGGGTCTTCCTTTGATGACTGTTTGTCTAATCTGAGAAAAGTGTTGGAAAGGTGAGGGAGAAAAATTTGACTCTGAATTGGGAGAAATGCCATTTTATGGTTAGAAAGGGAATAGTCTTAGGCCATGTTATTTCTAAAGATGGGATTGAGGTTGATAAGGCTAAGACTGATTTGATTGTTAATCTTCCCCCTCCCACCTGTGTGAAAGAAGTGAGGTCTTTCCTTGGACATGCTGGCTTCTATCGTCGCTTCATTAAGGACTTTAGTAAGATTGCAAAGCCTTTGTCTAACCTACTAGCTAAAGATGTGCCGTTTTATTTTTCTGATGAATGTCTTGAGGCATTTTCTAAGCTTAAGGAGGCCTTAACTTCTGCTCCTGTTTTTCATCCTCCCATCTGGGGAGAACCTTTTGAATTGATGTGTGACGCTTCTAATTTTGCTGTTGGGGTTGTTTTAGGACAGCGTGTTGATAAAAAGCCCCATGTAATTTATTATGCTAGTCACACTTTGAATGATGCCCAACTGAACTATACTGTGACTGAGAAAGAACTTTTAGCTGTGATTTTTGGGTTTGAGAAGTTTAGACCTTATCTGATTGGGTCTCATGTAATTGTCTATACTGACCACTCTGCTCTTAAGCATCTTCTTTCTAAGAAGGATGCTAAGCCTAGACTTGTTAGATGGATATTGCTGTTGTAAGAGTTTGATTATGAAATTAGAGATAAGAAAGGTTCTGAAAACCTCATAGCTGATCATTTGTCTAGGATTCTATCTGATAAAGAAAGTGAGTCCACTGTTTCTGAGTGCTTTCCTGATGAACAGTTGTATGCTGTCCACCTTGGTCCTTGGTATGCTAATATTGTTAACTACCTAGTTGCTGGTAGGATTCCTGAGAGTTGGACCAAGAATGATAGGGATAGGTTCTTCCACCTCGTAAAATTCTTTGTTTGGGATGATCCTTATTTGTTTAAGTACTATTCTGACCAGATGTTTAGGAGATGTATTCCTGACCATGAGGTGAGAAGTGTCCTTTCTTTCTGTCATGACCAGGCATGTGGGGGCATTTTAGTGGTAGGAAGACTGCAGCCAAAGTTCTTCAAAGTGGTTTTTGCTGACCTACTCTATTTAGGGATGCTTTTGAGTACTGTAAGAGTTGCCCTAGGTGCCAGCAGTTGGGTAGAATCAGCAGGCGGGATATGATGCCACTGAGTCCTATCATTGTAGTAGAAGTTTTTGATGTGTGGGGTATAGACTTCATGGGACCATTTCCATCATCTTTTGGGAATGAGTATATTTTGCTAGCTGTGGACTATGTGTCTAAATGGGTTGAAGCCATCCCTTCTAGGACTAATGATGCTAAAGTTGTTGTGAAGTTCTTGAGGGAGAACATCTTTGCTAAATTTGGCATGCCCCGTACTATTATTAGTGATCAGGGTACCCATTTCAATAATAGGTCTTTTGATGCCTTACTGAAGAGGTATTCCATTGTCCATAGACTTGCTACCCCCTATCATCCCCACACCAGTGGTCACGTTGAGGTGTTCACTTGGCAAATTAAGCAGATTCTTGAAAAGACCGTGAGCAGGAATAGAAAGGATTGGGCTGATAAACTCGTAGATGCTCTTTGGGCTTATAGGACGGCTTTCAAAACTCCTTTAGGTTTGTCACCTTATAAAGTTATTTATGGCAAGCCTTGTCATCTCCCTGTGGAAATAGAACATAGAGCTTGGTGGGCTATTAAGAAACTAAACTATGACTTGACTGAGGCTAGTGAAGAGCGTAGACTGTAACTGAATGAGCTTGATGAGATTAGAGCTGAAGCTTATGAGAGTGTTCATTCTTATAAAGAGAGGGCAAAGTTGTTTCATGATAGGCTTATCCTTCGGAAAGAGTTTGCTCCGGGAATGAAAGTGCTCTTATATGACTCTAGGCTCCATTTATTTCCAGGAAAGTTAAGGTCCTGATGGACTGGTCCTTACATTGTCTCACGTGTTTTTCCTTATGGTGCAGTCGAAATCTAGGACCGTGACAGTGGTGCTACTTTTAAGGTGAATGGCCACAAATTGAAACAATTTCTAGAGTTGCCTAGCAAGGAAGATGTGGAGTGTCTGATACTCCGCGAGCCGAGTCCTGCTCAGTGATGTGTTGAGATGATAGCTTGGGTGTACTTAACACCCGACCTGGTTTGCTAAAGAACTTCTTTTCATCCCTTCTCTCTTTTACTCTTTTTCTCTTTTTCCCTTTTCTTTCCTTTTGTATAGTTGGTTCTTTTTGTTTTTCTTTTATATGTTGATTATTTGATTTTGAGTCGTGAGTTTTGTTTTTGTTTTTTTTCCTTCAGTTTTGTTTTTGTGGTTTTATGCTTCTTTCTACTCCCAATGAGGACATTGCTCGGCATAGGTGTGGGGGTAGGGAACTTTTGAAAAAAAAAAAAAAATAAATAAAAATTTGAAAAAAAAAAAAAGATTTTTGTTTTGTTTTTGGGGAAGCCTAGTGCTATTCTGATCACCTTGAATGCTATGTTCTTTGATTGTTAGCTTGTATATATGCATGATGTGCATGTTAAGTTTTTGTCCTCAGTGTGTCATTCTTAGCCCTAATTATAATCCCATCTGTTCATTATCGCTGTGTGATTTAATCCCTATTTATTTCATCCTCATTGTCTTACGGTCTTAGTTTTTCATGATCGGCTCTCCCACTTGTACTTTGAATGAAGGAAAAAAAATGAAAAAAAATGAAAAAAATGATGATGAAAAAAAAAAGAGAATTGAAAAGAAGAATTTGAAAAAGAAATGAATGAAATTTGGAATGACGAGTAACCCTTTGAGGCATGCGCTACTGAGCGGTACCCTTTGAGGCAAAATTGCTACTGGGAAAGCTTGCTTCCTATATTTATAATTCAATAATGTAATTTGTGTCAGCCAAGTGGGGTTGAGTTTGATTCTGATAAACTTAAACCATAGGATGATGAGACACTTACACACGAACATAGAGGCTGATTCAAAGCTTTAGTGTATACAAGTGGGGTGAAAAATTAGTGCTTTAATGTCATTCATGGGGTACAGAGCTTTGATGTATACGCTATGTTTATATGCATGCCAATATCTTTGCTATATGGGTGATTTAGTTGATTAGAATGTGTATATATCTTTCCCCAGTTTTGTACAAATTATTTCTTAAAAAAAAAACAAGAAGAAAAGATTTTCGAGTTCGGATTTTATTTTCATTTTTTAGGATTTTTAGTTTTGTTTTACTCGAGGACGAGCAAAACTTAGGTGTGGGGGTATTTGTTCAGCCTGAAATTATTACATTTTTATACCCCTTTAGTGCCTAATATTTGCTCGAAATAAATTATTAATTAGGATTTTAATATGTGTTTGTTTATTTTGTAGGAATTGGAAGAAAACATGAGAAAGAAATAAATAATGAGCTCAAATAAAGGGTTGGATCAGAAACAGAAAAAGAAAGAAGAAAGGAGCCCAATTTGCCAAGCCCAAACCAACTCATTTTCTCTCTCTATTCTAGTATTGGGCTAGCACACTTTCTTTTCCCAGCCTTCCTCTCACACGTTGGCCAGGCCCACTTTTCTCTCTCGGCCCAGTCTCCTTCTTTCTCTTGCCTGCCTTCCTCTTGGGCCAGGATGAAGCCGAAGCCCATCAGACCAGCCTAGCCACCCCTTCCCTCTCTTTCCTTTTCCCTTCCTTTCTTTTCGGGCTTCCTCCTTTGCTGGCCCAGCTCTTCTTTTCTTTTTCTTTTCCTTCCTTTCTTTCCCTCTGGGCCAGGCCCAGATATCTCCTTCCCCCCTTCTCTTTTTTCTTTCTTATGGGCCGACTCCCATTTCTTCCCCTTGAACCCCACCCTACCTTCTCATGTTCACTTAATTTCCCCATGTGCCAGGCACATGACCAGCAGTCTCTTCTCATTCTCTTCTTCTTCCCCATCTGCTGCTTCGACTCTTGCCCAGAAATCCGAAGAACAGAGCAGCCGCGACCTCTCAGTTTCATTTTCCCATCCATTACTCAGCCTCTCTCTCTCCTCCATCATTATCCATCATCATCACCATCATAAAGCCATGCATCAGTTACAAAATGAAGGGAGGTGTGCTGAAGGGGCGTATGGCTGCGTTTTTTTAATGGAGGCCGCAAAAAGGGAGAGTAGATATTCTTTTTGTTTTTCAGTCTTCAATTTCGGTCTGCATTCAACTTCAGTAATAGATTGTAGTTTTGTAATCAGATTTAGGCATGCCAAACTGAATTACAAGAACAGATTACGATTCATACTTTTGCTTTACTTCGCACAAATTTAGTTGTCAAATTGAAGTTTTAGTTCATGATTTATGTAACTCGAATGTTGGGTTTGTTCACTTGGTTGGAAGTTTCGTTTGTTCACTTGTTCAAGGAACTCGATCTAGGCTATAGACGTAGAGAACCAGACTTGGGTGTTTTGATTGGGATCAATTACGGTTAAGTGTTGGTCTGCTCAAATTATTTACAGTTTCTGGCCTTTACTTTGTCTAGACTTTTTACTAGTTAGCGAAGGTTGGTTTCACGATTTCATGAATTTATCTTGGTTATTGATCTATCGATTTGTGAAATAGCCTCATCTCAGAGTTGGTTAGTTTAATATCGCTGTACGAATCATGGGTATCGTCCTCAGGGATGGTTGTGAAATTAGATTACCAAAATTCCTAAACGAAATTAAAACTAGATATTAAACTAACCAACTCTGAGATGAGGCTATTTCACAAATCGATAGATCAATAACCAAGATAAATTCATGAAATCGTGAAACCAACCTTCGCTAACTAGTAAAAAGTCTAGACAAAGTAAAGGCCAGAAACTGTAAATAATTTGAGCAGACCAACACTTAACCGTAATTGATCCCAATCAAGACCGTAATTTCATTAATTTCTATTCACTGGTGCACCAGTTATAACTTATGGGTCATAATTGTGAATATAAAATATGATGATTTGATGCGATCAAAGTGAGATATCTTAATGAGATTAAAATGATCTAGGGTACTTGCATACATCTAACTACTCACGTGCGGTTCTCGATGAGAGGCTTTATATTCCTAACAGATGTATAGCATATATCTCTCATAAGTATGCTGTCACACAGTCAATTTGCCCATTATGAAGATTGTGCAGAAATAAAAGAAAAATAAGTTTTTCTTAAGGTGGGAATGAGCGCTCCCTTACATGTGAGTGGGAGATGTTGGACTTAGGGCATGATACACCCATAAGGGGTGCAAGCCCAATAAGTCGATGACTTAAGTTCCTTAGAGACCCTGACCCTCAACTGTCCTGCTAATATGAAATAGAGAAACAAAGAGGGTTCTCCAAAGTGAGGTTTCTACACAGAATCCTAGGGCTCTTAGGCTATAGGATTGTGAAGGTTCTCCGTATTGTGAGTTCCTTCCCCGACCAATGAATCAAGCCAAGGTTCGATCGTCTTCCGCGGCAGGATTAAGGTAAATTCGTTTACACTTAATTCATTATATTAAATCCTTTAATTACAAACTTTCAATTTACTTGGAATGATCATAAGAAAAAACTGTTGCTTAGTACTAAGAGTTTATCTTAGAGCATAGCTTCTAATCTCAGTGACATTGGTGGGCCTTGACCACTCTATAATGGCTTTCACATTCTAAGGGTCAACCTTAATCCCTTCCTTTGAAATTACATGTTCCAAAAATACCACTTCTTCTAACAAGAGCTCACACTTCTTTAATTTGACATATAATTAATGTTCCCTCAAGGTCTGTAACATTGTCCTCAAATGAGCAGTGTGTTCATCTCTATCCTTGGAGTATATCAAGATGTCATCTATAAACACTACCACAAGCTTTTCTAAATAGAGTCTGAAAACTCTAATTGTAAAATCCATAAAGGCCGAGAGGGCATTAGTCAAGCCAAAGGGCATTACTGTAAATTCATAGTGTCCATACTTGGTCCTAAATGCGGTTTTAGAGATTTCTTCAGGTTTAATCCTGAGTTGATGGTATCTAAACCTCAAATCAATCTTGGAAAAGACTCTTACGCCTTGCAGTTTGATCAAATAAATTATCTATTTGAGGCGAAGGATGTTCATTTTTGATGGTGATTTTGTTCAGTTCCCAGTAATCGATATACAACCTCAAGGCTCAATCCTTCTTCTTTACAAATAAAACTAGGACACCCCATGGTGACACACTTGGTCTGACAAATTCCTTTTATAATAGCTTATCTAAGTGAATCTTCAGTTTTCTGGGCTCTGTTAGGGCCATATGATGTGGGGTTTCGGAGATGGGTTAGGCACCAGGGACTAGTTCAATCTTAAAATCAATTTCTCTTTAAGGCGCAGTCCTAGTAACTCTTGAGGAAAAACATCTCTACTTCACAAATTATAGGAATATCTTCTGCTTTTTCTTCCTTTTCTTGAGTTTCAATGGCATAACACTAATAGACAATACATCCTTGACACAATAGCCTACTTGCTTTCATAGAAGAAATTAAGGGACAAGGTTTTTCCTCTCTTTGCCCATAAAAACATACTTCTCTCCCTCTTGTATCCCTCAAAATAACCTTAAGGTCTGACAGAGTCTGACAAATCAATCTTGGCACCATAATCATGAAACCAGTTTATTCCCAAAATGATATCAAAGTCTAATAAATCAAATTGAATTAAGTCCCAAGAAATGTGATTCCACTAATAGTAATAGGAACGAGCTTATAGGAGATAGGGCACTCAACTGTAGAGTCATTGGGTCACTTGATTCTATAATTAGTTTCTACCTTCCTATTCTCAAGGTTCAATTGCATAGCAAATCGGGTAGATATAAATGAATGAATGGCACCCGAATCAAATAATACAAAAAATGGTTTGGAATTTGAAAAGAGAGTTTAAGTAACTACCATACCAGAGGTGACAACTTCCTTCTTGCTCATCACACACGCCCTTTCTACCACCAATGGCCTCGGAGGTGGGGGCCTTGGAAAGGTGGAGCCAAGAGTTTTGTCCCGTCCTTATCTCCAACCTTCAGTCTTCGGGGACAGGCAACAATGAGATGCTGTAGACTACCACACCAAATGCATTTATTAGTTCCCACTCGACATTCAGGAGTGGTATGGTTGGTTCTTCCACATTTCCCATAGGGCTTTGCTGGATCTGTAAGGCAACTCTTGGGAGGAGCGAGAGTAGGCTTCTTCTAGTCTACGCTCTCACTCGGAGCTCCCCGCTCGGGCCACTTCCTTTGCTAATTAATCGGGTTCAGGACGCTCAGCTCAATCTTCACTTATTCCACCTCAGCTGCTCGCTCATACAACTTCTAGTAGGTATGGATTGGTTATGTAGCTAGCTGATTACGAATATAGAAAGCTAAACCTTCTTCAAATTTCCTCATCTTCAGTCATTCAGATGACACAAACTCAGGGACAAATCTGGATAATTATGTAAACTTACTAGCATATTGCGTTAATGTCATACTTCCACTCATTCTCAACTCCATAAATTCTTTTTCCTTCTACTGCTGAACCATGACTAGGTAAAATTTGGCTCTCAGTTCTTCTAGAAATTTACTCTAAGTGAATTCAGACCTTAACAACTTATCCTTCACAGTGTTCCACCAAAAGTCAGCTTCCCCAGTTAAGCAAAACATCCCAATGTTTAACTTTTTCTCATCTGGAACCTCTACTACTGTAAAACTTTTCTCCCTTCTTCTAATCCATTCCTCTAGCTCCACTAGGTCGTACTTCTCATCATAGAATTCAGGGGTATATCGTGCTGCCTTATCTGCTAATGTATCATCTTTAAGAGGGATTTAAGAAGGTGTTGGGGAAATTCATTTCATCAGTTTAGGTACGTGCTAGTAGCTAGGGTTCCCAATATTATTAGCTAATTGAGGGGGAATCATGGGCATTCCACTAAGGTTTGATGGCACGTTACACAAAGTTTAGTCACCAGACCCTTAACCATGATCCAAATTATCTTCTACATGAGTCTCCACATTATTTTGCATAGATTTAGACATTCTGATTATACATTAAATAGAGTAATTCAATCACTTGACTACAACTAACATATAAGATAAGCATACATAGTAGATACAAACTAACATGGCTCAAATATTATTAAACATATAACCAAAGCTTCCTTATATCATTGCCATAACTGCTTGTTTATATACACAGACATGGTTCAACAAAAGAATATCACATCCAGTTGCCTAGCCAAGGTTAACTTACTCCTAACTTCTAACTAAAGCACTATCTAGCCCTAATAACTAAGTCTTCTACATACCTAAAAAGAAGGCTGAACTAGTCAACACAGTCAGAAGGATCTATCTAATTATATACAATGTCATAACCTACATCAAATTCATCTATCCAACCAACTATGCTATATATATATGGGGCTCAAAATGTAACCTAACTGAGAAGTCAGCACCTAAATTAACCTAAGGATCCCTATATGGATCATAATCAGGAACAGACTCGTCCCCAGGCTCCTTGCCCGAGTTAAAACTACTGTTTAAAGTGCTCGACTCTGCATCCTTGTCGTCATGATCTGCTTGATGCTTCCCTAACTTCGGATCCTCCTCTGGGTCCTCCATGGGCTCATCATCCGTGCTAAGCTACGCTAACCCTGGTGTATAAGGAGATCCATAACTACGTAAACCTCTCCTGGTCCCGATAACGCTGGACTGTCAGGGTTGAGGAGCACCCAGTACAAGTGGTGATAGTGGCCTCTGGGCTTGTACAGGTTGGGGAGGTGCAAAGTGTAATAGAAACATGCGCTATAGAGTTTCAATTGTGATCCCCCTATACTCAAAACTCTTCCCTGAGCAACAACTTGATGGTGATGGTAGCCCAAGCCCCTTGGATCTGGAATCTAGGTTCATCCCACCCCGGGGCTCCATTCATTATAAAATCATAGTATCAAATACTAAAATCCACCCACGGGGTAACTATAGGTAAGGACCATAATACCCTACAAATACTGACCGTAACAGTATGAAATTCAGAAAAGGGGTCTTGCATATGGGCTACCATACTAGCATGTAGCAAAAAAATGAGAATAGCCATAGAGGTACTCGGCATTATATTCACTGCATATGGATCCATCTAACAAAGAAGAATATAAAAGGAGAACGTGTAAGAGATGAGCAAACATTTCTAATGTCACAAATCTATAATGATATGATAGTAACTCTCACTAACCAAGCTTCTCACCCTCCTATCTCTACTCTCCATACTCTATATAACCCATCAAGGAAAATTAAACCTAGCTCTAAAATCAAAACTGTAAGGCCCCCAAATGAGCGTGTTTCACTGTTGTAATCTCTTCAACTCATTTCTTAATTAAAACTGATAATTCGATCATTGGGGTGTTACCGTCATCCAAAAGTACAAGACTTTACATATGTACACTAGATATAACATAGTTAAGCATAGAATATAACGACATAGATTCAAACATTACCAAAACCATATACAAATAGTTGCTAACTATCATAAGGTTTACACAACAGAATAGAGTAACTCTCTATAAAGTTTATAACTCCAACAACTAAACATCTCAAAATATAGTTCCAAAAATATTTATAAACTAACATTATTACTAATCCATCCAGATTCCCTTACTCACTTATTCTCTTCAGCTGGTTTGCTAGCATAAGGGCGATTCACTGAGAATTTGCCTAAAACAAAACATGACAAACATTTTGAAATATGAGATGAAGCTTAATACATGCATTCCTATATTTTTAAATGATCACTGAAAAATTGGTTGGGCCCACTTTGCAATTCATTTTAATTTAAAACATAGAATGAGTTGAATGTAAAACTACATTACTAGTTATTATTTTGTAGTGAACCCCTAGTGACTGTTACAACTTATAGATAGGTGTACACCTATCAAGTCGATCGGGAGACTTCACCTAAGGCCGCGTGGGTAATTAGAGGGCGAATGCCCTATAAATGACAATTGACAGGTCACTAGTTAGGTGATAAATTACTGAATAAATTGATTCATTGATATACTTATGAAAACATTATGACTTTGATAAATTCATTATGCTTTCTAAAGATATAGGCAATAGATGTACCTGGTATTCTTAAAATGCAATCTCATTTGATAATATTTATGCACAATGAGGGGAAACAATAGAGTACGTCCTAATTCTGCTTTAGAAATGTAATTATAGGTATACATAGTTAGTAGACAACACTCATTCACATAATTTGTAACTTTAATAGAAATTTATTAATTAAAAGGCATCCATAACTCAAACCATTCAATAGAAGATAAGTTACACTAAGATGATTTGAAAATAAATAAACTAAGGTAATTTGACTTGAGGTAAAATAATTTGGAGTAAAATAGACTAAAATTAAATAATTGGGGTTACAATGGAAAGGCGTTGGTGATTATAAATGGAATATGGGTTTTTTGATATTTTTGAGATAAATAATAAGTGTTTAAGGCCAAGAGGGGTGTAGATAGGTTCGAGATAGCTTACATTATCCTATCTTAGCCTGACAAATATTGTTCTTAACTCATTACTCTCCCCACTTCTCCAATTTCATTCACATGTCTATTTAGTTAAATTTTCCAACCCAAGTGAGGTTTTAAACACAATTAAAATTGTTAAACCTAGTAACATTAATAATCATCCAAAGCTCCTAATAATACTTCCATTTTTTCTTCATGGTTCCTTCTTTCTCTCATAAACCCAACATAAATGCCTTTAAGGATCATTAGCGTTTGTTTCCTTCATATAATTACCTTATTTTAGTCGAAGACTCTAAAACTACTTCATGATCAACCTTCACTATTTTTCAATACTTATCTTTATATAATAACTCAAAACGTTCCTATAAACTCACTTACTTACATTATTAAACTAAACAACCTCTTTTGGTCACTTATGGGATTTATCATAATCCACTAATTTTAGCAAAACTGACACAACCTCATTTTTCAAACTCATAATACATCCAATCTCCAAATTTCATCTAATTCAATCCAAATAACATACTTGATTCAAGAATCAAATTAAATCATGCATGGTCATAGAATTCTAAGTTGTACTCAATTGAATTTACATCCAAATTCATCCAAAATCCCCTTACACAACATCATATTAACTCTTTATGCTAAAAATTATGAAACTAAATCAAAAGAATTCAAGTTCCATCATTTCCATCATTTTCAACATCAAGCTTGCATGATCATATTTGATCCTAATCCTTACTTGCTTCCAAACTCATCCACACATAATAAAACACCAAACTAACACTCGTTTTAATTAATGTAACATGATTCATAAACAAATCCATCATAAAAATCCAAAACTAAATAAAGTTAGGTGAGGGTTTTACCTCACTTATTAGCTTGAAAGAGAGAGACATAGGTGGCGTTTGGGGGTTGTGGGTGTTGGGGGTGGCAACTGGTGGTGCTAGATAGTGGCTAGAGGCTGGTGGCAGCCCTTGTTGGTGCCAAAAAGTGGCGGCAACAGCAGGCAATAGCACAGGGTAGCAGCAAGGGAATGTGGAGGAGAAGAAGAGAGGAAGAAGAAGAAGAGAATTTGCTTTTGGCTTGGTTGATATTTTCTTTGGCTTATCTAGCTTTAATTGGCTGATTTTTAACCTCCAAAAAGTAGCTTTTGTTAATTATAATTAGGCATAAGTAATGATAATTAGCTAAATTAATTGTATTAATTTTTTGGGCCTCAATTTAGGCTCATATGAATTGGGCTCGGAAAAGAAATAACACTTCATTGCGATGAAAAATTTTCACATAGATTCAAATTAAATTTTTGTGATGTTATGGAAAATATTTTATCAATTAATCATATTTACCGGGGCCCACTATCGACTCACCTGAAATTTTTATGATAATTAAAACTCAAATTACAAAGTGAGGCCCAAAATTAATTTTCTCAACCAAAATGATTAAGTGCAATAATAAAACGCGAGGAATTAATGACATGGTTTAATTAAATAAATAAACATAATTGAGGGTCGGGGTATTACAACAAGAGGAAGCTAGCAAGGGGACGATTGCTATGAAAGCTAAAAATGGTTCAACTAAATATATTCAAGATATCTTATATGTCCCTAGTCTAGCCCAAGAGTTATTGAGTATGGGCTAGTTGACACAAAAGGGCTATATGGTGAAATTCGATGATGATAAATGCCTCATATTCTAAAAGGAGAAGAAGCACCCATTTTAATGAAGCAAAACAGAATATTTCCTCTAAAAATGCCAGCAAAATGAAAGGTAGCTCTCAGCGTCGTGATGACACAACTTCATAGCATCACAGGTATGCCATCTAAATTTTAACAGTCTTAAAGTTTTAAAGTAAAGGAATATAGTTATTAGTCTACCCAAAATAAATGTCGACAAAAATATATGCTAAGGTTGCATTATGATAAAGATGCATAGATTTTCATTTATTAAAACTTCTTGGACGGCTAGAGTTCCACTTTAACTAGTTCATACTGACATTGGGGCCCAGATTGTAATCTCAACGTGAGAGGAAAAAGATACTTCCTACTATTCGTGGATGATTACACCCGTATAATGTGAGTGTACTTCCTTGAATACAAATGATAAGCTTTCTTTTATTTCCTACAATTCAAGGCCCTCATAGAGAAACAAAGTGGGTACAGTCTAAAAATTCTATGATCCGATCATAGAAGAAAATTTAATTGGAATGAGTTTGACGACTTCTGCAAAAAAGGAAGACATTAAAAGGGAACTTATAGTCAAGCGCACACCTCAACAAAATAGCGTCGTGGAAAGAAAGAACATAACAATAGTTGAAATGGCTTGCAACATGGTGCGAAGTAAGAATTTACGAAACAAATTTGGTTTGAAGTAGTAAATACAGCAGTCCATATCCTTAATTGTTCTCCCATGAAAGCAGTGCTCAACAAGACATTGTATGAAGTATGGTTCAAAAGGAAGTCCAAGGTAGATAATTTTAAAGTTTTGGGTGTATTGCTTATTCACACATCCCAAAACAGAATAGGAAAAAGTTGGATGGCAAAGGAGAAAAGTCCATATTCATTGGCTATAGCAATGAATCCAAAGGGTATCATCTCCAAAATCTAGAAACTAAGAAGCTAATTATGTCAAGAAATGTCATATTTGATGAAGCATCTTAATGGATTGGTCATATAATCCAGCCCAACAATTAGCTCAAGAAGATTGTCAAATTCAAGAAATCATAGAGGCAGGGCTACTTGATTTGGGTCCGTCTTCACCAATAAGACCATTTTTAAGTGAATCAAGTTCTTCAAGCCCTACTTTAAAGTCTAATCCATTAAGTTCTATTGAACCTATTTGGAGGTCTTAATGAGAAAGACATCCACCAACTTATTTACAAGGCTATGAATGTGGCAAAGTAATCATAGTATTCTTCGACATTGAGCAACAAACATTCGATTATGCAACTAAAGATGAAAAATGGATGGAGGGTATGAATAAAGAAATCAAAATGTTTGAGAAAAATAATACTTGGTAGTTGGGGGATAAACCTCAAGATAAAGTGATCATTGGGCTTAAATAGGTATATAGAATCAAATACAACGAGCACGGCTAAATTCAAATATGTAAAGCCCATTTAGTTGCCAAAGGGTACTCACAACAATCTGGAATTAACTTCAATGAGACATTTGGTCTAGTTGCTCACATGAGACAGTAAGAATAATACTTGTTGTAGCAGCGTAATTAAAGTTACAAGTCTTTCAACTTGATGTCAAGTCAGCATTTCTAAATGGCAAGCTAAAAGCAAAGGTCTATGACAACCTCAAGGCTATGTGGTGGAAGGCTATGAAGACAAGGTTTAGAGACTAAATAAATCTCTCAATGGTCTTAAACGAGTACTACCGCCTAAAACTACCAGACTTCATTGGTATCTCTTCAAAGTGGATTTACAAATAGTCCAAGTGAGCTATCCTTATATATCAAGACTCAAGGACAAGATCTTCCAATTTTATGCCTATATGTTAATGATCATGTATACACAAGCACAAATCAAAGGATGATTGAAGACTTCAAGAAGGCCATGGTGTCCTAATTTGAGATAACAGACTTGGGATTAATGAAGTACTTCCTCAACAAGAAATTAAAGAAAAGCCCAAGTCATATTTTTATGTCTCAAGAAAAATATGAAGAAGATCTCCTTAAGAAGTTTAATATGCTTGACTTAAGTCGTTATCAACACCTATGGTAAAAAGAAAAACTTTATAAGTATGATGACATAAAAAAGGTAGATGGAGCAACTTATCAAAGTCTAGTTAGATCATTAATCTATTTCACTAATAACTGAATAGATATGGTTCATGCCATTAGCATTGTCACTCAATTCATGGGCAACCCCAGTAAAGCTCACTTTACAACAACCAAGAGAATTTTGAGGTACATCAAAGGTACCAAGAATTATGGTCTTCTATACAAGACAGTGAAGAGACTTAAGGTGTGTCGGGTATATAGATAGTGACTAGGGTTGATGCATAGATGATTGCAAAAGTACAAGTGGATATGTGTTTCTACTATGCTCCAAGGCCATCTCCTAGGCATCTAAGAAGCAAGCAACAACAAGACTATCTTCAATGGAAGCAGAATACATTATAGTTACAAACGCAGCATGCGAAGCAATATGGTTCAAAAGAATATTGGGCTACCTACTGTTCGCACCAAAATTGAGCTATTTTTAACGTACTTTTACACTAATTTTATGCTCGTCATAATCAGTTTTTAAGGTTTTTAACTGATTTTATTTTATTTTGCAGGTTTTGAATAATTTTGGAAAAATGGCTAAAAATGTGAGAAAAATAGTGGAAAATGTCGGGAACTGAAAAAATGGGTTGAATTAGCTTGAGAACCGGCCCAGAAATTAAAGAACCGGACCGAATCGGTCCAAAAAACCGGTTCAGCTTGGTTTCCACTCCTTTCCCACACCCTCACGTGACCCGCACATGACCCTTGCTAATAACCCCCTCCCCTTCGCACTCTCTCTCTTCTCTCTGTTAAGGAAACCCGAAATCCCCAAACCCAGTAAACCCAACCCCAACCTCCATCACCCACCATCTCTCTTTCTCATCTCCTCTCTCTCTCTAACTCGAACACCTCACACATCCACCATCATCTTCATCCGTGATTCAAGCACAGGGCGCCAGCATAGCACACAGCTTGCTCCATCTCAACCGTCCATGATACCCACGAATCGAAGGGTCGAAATTGAAGCTGAGTTCGGGTATAAATTCAAGCCACCGACGCCATTGAAGGGAAGCTAGGTAATTTTTAGGGTTAGGTTAGGGTTTAAATTCAGTTTAGGGTTTAGTTTATTTTTAATTTCGTTTTCGTTTTCGTTTTCGTTTTCGTATTTCAGGGTTGATTTCGAATTAGGGTTAGGTTTTAGATTTGTTTTAGGGTTCGAATTTCATGTAAACGCACTGAATTTTTGAGTTCTCTAGTAGTAATTCGTGGTCTTAGTTCGAATTTGTGAGAAATGGTTGCAAATTTTTATTGGAGTTCAGTCGATTTCCCCTTCCCCTGTTTTTCATCAGTTCATGCAAACGTCCATGATGAATCTGCCATTTTTTGAAGCATTTTAAAGCTCGTACATCACGGAGGTCTGGGTTCTGCTTCGGTTTGCTTTCGATCTTATGCTTGATTTATGATGGCTCGATTTCCTTCTTACCCTGTTGCCTTCGTTCTGTTTCAATTCTATTTATCCCCTTCCCCTGTTGCTCGATTCAGCTTGCTTATGGTAGTTTGGTATGGGTTATCTTGGCTTGGCTGCTTGCAATTAGATTGTTCACTGTGTTGAATTGGCACTGTGTTCAACTTCGGAATAATGTTGGTTAGTTGCTTAGTTTTGAATCATGCTTTGATTTTGGTAGATTGATTATGTCTCGTTGGTGTAGTGCTTCAGTTTTTGGTAGCGATCTGGTTGTTCGATAGAATGCTTAAAGTTTAGTTTATTTGAATTCATTTGATTTGCACGCCTAGGTTTAGTTAAACGTTGAGTTGAATATTTAGGTTGTTAGATTGCTTTAAATAATTCCACTTAGTTTAGTGTAGCTAATTAGTTAATCCTCACTTTTTTTTTAATGACCTAAAACTCTTCCATCGTCCCTGTGGAGACGACTCAAGTACTACAACGAGAGTTGTACGCTTGCGGCACTTTGTTTTAAACTCTCAATTTTTCCCAATAAGTTTTTGGCGCCGTTGCCGTGGACGACGGCATGAGATTAGGTCATATTTTCATTTTCATAGCTACTTTCTTATTTGGTGCTTTAATTTGTGTGTTTCGTTATTAGTTGTGACTTGGTTTATTAGTTGTGATTTGTTTAAATGATGTGTTTTGGTCATTTCGTAACTTTATTTTGGCATCGATTCCAACTTTCCTTATTTTGGTATCAATTGTTATTTAGTTTAATCGTTTTTCAAAAAATTCAAAAATCCAAAAACATTTGAAAAACTTGAAAACCACAAAAAAAAACCCCAAAAAAATTAAAAAATTGAAAACCCCTAAAAATTGAAAAACTTGAAAAACTTTAAAAATTTCAAAATGTCGATTTTCAATCTCCCGCAATATGAGCACGAACTTTTTTGGAATTATTTTTCAAGGCTTAATGATTATCGTGCTCAACTGAATCATAATTTTCAAAAATGGGAAATTTGTAGGTCATTATTGAGGGTCTAAATATTGAGTCAAGGAGTTATATTGAATCACTTTGTCCTGGAGGTTTAATAGAATTATTATCCAAAACTCAAAATGAAGTTTGGGATTTCTTTGAAAAATTAGCTTGGGAAACCTACGCGTTTGAACAAGGAGAGTATGATTTTCAAGTTGATTCTTACCCTTCAGACCACTTTGTGAATTCATATGACCCATCTTATTCTTGTGTGCCTCCTGTGTTGGGCGATTATTGTGAATCTCCTAATCATGATGCTTACACTTGTCCTTATCGTGATTATATTGATGCTACATGTGCAAGTTTTGAAAAGAAGATTAACGATATGACTGAACAAATGATAGAGACTATAAAAGTGAGAATTACTGAATATTCTCAATGTTTTGACCAAAATAGGGAGACTTCTAGTGAGATTGATTCTAGTTTAGGATCTTCTAAACTTGACATTAGTCTCCATAATGATTTTGAACCTTCTTATTCTGCTAGGCCTGATTTGAATGAAAACATGCCTTTGCCTAATCAAGAACAAGAGAGTGACCTCCCTAAGTCTCGATCAATAGACCTTGCACCCTGCACTAGCTCATCCAAAGATGTCACTGAAGATATCTTAGTTTATGTCGACCTACCCACCACTCTGAATGACTATCGTGAACTGGAAGTGGGTGAACAATCTGATTTGGTTAGTGAGCTAGACACAAGCATCGCACCTGCAGTTAAGCTTCATGATTTAGATGATATGAAAGATATTTCACAGGATTTATATGATGAGACACCTAAACTCACTATGTTGGACTTTGATGATGATATTCTTTATGCAGAATATGAATCTTTTTCATATGGGCTTGATGTTACTGAAGGTTTTGATGTGGGTTTTCATGTTGAATTTTAATCATTCTCTTTTGATCCCATCTTTCCTAACCTTCTGTTTAAATTAGATGATATTATGCCTGTAGAATACGAATCTTTTTCTTATGAGTTCGAGACCCATGGAAGTTCTAATGATGATTTTTGTGCTGAGTATGAGTCCTCCTCTTTTGACTCCATCCAAACTGACTTCCTTTTTGATTATTGCAAGTCTGATTTTGTTGAGTCTGAGATCATTGCCACTAACACTTTTACTTTAGACCAGACTCATATGCATATTGGACTTAACAGACTTGTGAAATTTGCACCCACTATTTTGCCTAGATTGCTCGTTTATGCTGATATCGTTTCTAGGCCAATGATCTCACTACTGGCTTATTCTAAGTATGTTCATTTCTTTCCTGATTGGGCCTAACTGTTTGATAAGTTGAAACGGGCCCTTACCTATGCTTTATTGGCTATATGGATGTACTCTATCTGGTTCCAACTCACTGCTTGTCATTGTTGCTATATTATTGAGAGTTGGGCTTCTTTGTTTGATAAGCTATTACGTGCTCTAACGAGTTTTGATTTATATAGCACTTTTCAGCTTAATATGGAGTGGCTGATGCTCCATAAGCCTCATAGTTTGGGTACAATTTGTATCCAACCTGGTATGATCGTTCCACTTTCCTCTCTTCTCCTCTTCTTCTCTTTTGTGATTTCGTTTTTCTTGGCTTTTGTAAATATGTGTGTGTGTGGTTTTGTTTTGTTTTTGGTTTTGTTTTTGATTTTTGTGGTGTCCTAGTTTGTATATATTTGTAGTTTAATGCAGTCTTATGGTTGTATAGCTGATGTTCTTACTTTTTAGCGCCTTAGTTCCCACAATGAGGACATTGCGAAGTTTTAGTGTGGGGGTGAGGTGTCCTTTTTCAAAAATTCAAAAATTCAAAAAGATTTTGGTTTTAGTGTTTGGGAGTAGTTGTTCCTTTTCTGAATAGTTTGAATCCCCTGTGCTTTGTTTATTAGCTTGTATATAAATAGGATGTACGTGATAAGTTTCCGACCTCAGATGTGATAGTCTAAGCCCTAATTCAAACCCGAGTAGTTCATTATAGGTTGTGGAATCCAGTCCTTGCTTACTTCTTCATCATTATCTTTAGGTCTTAGGTTTTCCAAGAATGATTCTCCCACTAGCTTGTGACATAATTGCTTTGAAAAATGGTTGAAAAAAAATTGTATTATGAATAAGTATGAAATAAAGAAAAAAAGAGATGAAAATAAAGTTTGGAACGACAAGTATCCCTTTAAGGCATGCGCTACTGGGTGTTAACCTTTGAGGCATGTGCTACTGGGCGTTACCCTTTGAGGCAATATTGCTACTGGGAAAGCTTGCTTCCAAAGTCAGTATGATAACAATGCAGTTGTGTCAGCCAAGTGGGATTGAGTTAATTCTGGTCAATCTAAGCCCTGAGATGATGATACAATTGCACATGAGCACAGGGATGGATTCAAAACCTTTATATTCAATGGGATGAAAAATTAATGCTTTGATGTCATTTAGGAGGTAGAGGGCTTTGAAGTACATTTTATGCATGTACAGGTCAATAATTGGGTACATTGGTGATTTAGCTGATTAGAATGTGTGCATATTTTCCCCAAATTTTGTACTTATTTGTTTTGGAAAAAAAAACCCAAAAAGATTTTTCTTTATTTTTGAAATAATTTTTGTGGGTATTTCACTTGGAAACCGTCACGAGACCTCACTCGTCCACTTGGGAGACCGAGGGGTTTAAAGGCTTGTTGCATATGCTAAATGCAACCGTGATTCCTACGACAGTGAGTTAGGATTTTCTTCTTTTATTTTTCATTTTCTTTTGGTTAGTTTAGTTTATTTTACTCGAGGATGAGCAAAATCTTAGTGTAGGGATATTTGTTCGCACCAAAATTGAGCTATTTTTAACGTACTTTTACATTAATTTTATGCTCGTCATAATCGTGTTTTTAAGGTTTTTAACTGATTTTATTTTATTTTGCAGGTTTTGAATAATTTTGGAAAAATGGCTAAAAATGCGAGAAAAATCGTGGAAAATGCCGGGAACTGAAAATAATTTTACATTAATTAGCTTGAGAACCGGCCCATAAATTAAAGAACCGGACCGAATCGGTCCAAAAAACCGGTTCAGCTTGGTTTCCACTCCCCTCCCACGCCCTCACGTGACCCGCACATGACCCTTGCTAATACCCTCCTCCCCTTCGCACTCTCTCTCTTCTCTCTGTTAAGGAAACCCGAAATCCCCAAACGCAGTAAACCCAACCCCAACCTCCATCACCCACCATCTCTCTTTCTCATCTCCTCTCTCTCTCTAACTCGAACACCTCACACATCCACCATCATCTTCATCCGTGATTCAAGCACAGGGCGCCAGCATAGCACACAACTTGCTCCATCTCAACCGTCCATGATACCCACGAATCGAAGGGTCGAAATTGAAGCTGAGTTCGGGTATAAATTCAAGCCATCGACGCCATTGAAGGGAAGCTAGGTAATTTTTAGGGTTAGGTTAGGGTTTAAATTCAGTTTAGGGTTTAGTTTATTTTTAATTTCGTTTTCGTTTTTGTTTTCATATTTCAGGGTTTCGAATTAGGGTTAGGTTTTAGATTTGTTTTAGGGTTCGAATTTCATGTAAACGCACTGAATTTTTGAGCTCTCTAGTAGTAATTCATGGTCTTAGTTCGAATTTGTGAGAAATGGTTGCAAATTTTTGTTGGAGTTCAGTCGATTTCCCCTTCCCCTGTTTTTTCGTCAATTCGTGCAAACGTCCATGATGAATCTGCCATTTTTTGAAGCATTTTGAAGCTCGTACATCACGGAGGTCTGGGTTCTGCTTCGGTTTGCTTTCGATCTTATGCTTGATTTATGATGGCTCGATTTCCTTCTTGCCCTGTTGCCTTCGTTCTGTTTCAATTCTGTTTACCCCCTTCCCCTGTTGCTGGATTCAGCTTGCTTATGGTGGTTTGGCATGGGTTATCTTGGCTTGGCTACTTGCAATTAGATTGTTCATTGTGTTGAATTGGCACTGTGTTCAACTTCGGAATAATGTTGGTTAGTTGCTTGGTTTTGAATCATGCTTGGATTTTGGTAGATTGATTATGTCTCATTGGTGTAGTGCTTCAGTTTTTGGTAGCGATCTAGTTATTCGATAGAATGCTTAAAGTTTAGTTTATTTGAATTCATTTGATTTGCACGCCTAGGTTTAGTTAAACATTGAGTTGAATATTGAGGTTGTTAGATTGCTTTAAATAATTCCACTTAGTTTAGTGTAGCTAATTAGTTAATCCTCACTTTTTTTTTATGACCTAAAACTCTTCCATCGTCCATGTGGAGACGACCCTCAAATACTACAGCGAGAGCTATATACTTGCGGCACTTTGTTTTAAACTCTCAATTTTTCCCAACACCTACATTAGGATAACAAAGAATTAACAATACTTTTCTGTGATAATATATTAACGACAGCAATGACAAGGAACCCGTCTTTCATAATCGAACCAAGCACATTGAGATGCAATGCCACTTTATTCGAGAACTCGTGGACAAAAAGGAGATCAAGCTGTAATTTTGCAAAACAGATGAGCAACTAGTAAATATATCCACAAAGGCAATCTCAAGCAACAATTTCATCTATTTCGGGCAGCAGCTCAGAGTACAAGAATGTTTGTAGATTAAGAGGGAGTGTTAGAAAGTAATAATCTAGAAACATCTTGATGCCATAGGTTAAGGTTCTAGAATCTTCTAAACTATTTCAACATCTTTTAGATTATCGTAGAATCTTTCAAAGTGTTTTAGAACCTTCCAGAATATTTTGTAATCATTACGATAATCATAGAAGCTTTAGGACTACTCTACATCTTTAAGATCCTTCTAGAATTTTCTAGAAGCATTCTCTAAAATGATCCATAATATCTACACTTGTAAATATGAAGAACATCTAAATACTTCTAGGAAAATATCCTAGATACTTGTAATACAACATCTAGATATTCAGGATGATATTCAGATAGAAGGTTGTAAAAGATTAACAATAGTTGTAGAGTCAAAGCAATCTCTACCGTCCATTAAGGATGTGAATAACTATAAATAACCTCAAGGAGGGTTCATCTATATGAAGAAAATAAAAGAAACCAAACATTAAGCAATACAAAGCACTCATTCCTATAACTCCTATCTTCTATACATCCACAAAAATATTAAAAAAGACTCTTAACTTCTCACGCAATCTTTAACTACCACTCTACCTCAAGAATTTCAAGGAAAATGCTATTTTTGTCAATCAACTAACAATTCTATTTTGCCCTAAATTTTCCCCCTTTAAAACCAACACCAACTGGTTTAAAAATAAATCAACTAAATATTCCCCTTTTGAGGAAAGACTACCTAGTAAATTTCCAAAACTATAATATTTAGTACAAAGGCACCAACCAGAGGCTGAGCCACATTAGCCCAAGGTATGTCACTTGACAGCCCACATTTTGAGGGAAACAAATTTTTATATTGCAAATTCTAGGAAAAAAGAACGCGCGCGCGCGCGCACACACACACACACACACACATCGTGTGTGTGTGTGTGTGTGCGTGTGTGTGCGTGTGCGTGCTTGCTTGTGTGCAAATGTATATACATAAATCTCTCTCCCCCCTCTCTCTCTCTCTCTCTCTCTCTCTCTCTCTCTCTCTCTCTCTCTCTCTCTCTTTCTATATCTATATATATATATATATATATACACATACATGTATATGTGTGTCTGTGTCTGTGTGTGTCCACAACAATGATAGGGGTGAGTGGCATCATGTCTTTCCTACCTATCTTGCTCATTTGTTGACAACGCAAGCAGCGTTACAATATTCATGGGCATCTCTAAATGGGGTCAGCCAATAGAATTCGCTTTGAAGAACCTTTGCATCGGTCTTTTTTCCACTAAAGTGTCCTCCACAGGATTGATCATGGCAAAAAGAAAGGACACTTTCAAAATGCTCATTGGGAACACATTGTCTAATAATCTATTCTGAATAATATTTGCACAAATACGGCTCTTCCCATATGAAAAATCGAACCATGAACAGGAAGCGATCTCTATCGCTCTTGTTCCACCCCCTGGGCATTTCTGCAGTCACTAAATAGTTCACTATGTACGCATACCATGGCTCCTCTTGAACTCTAAACAATTGTTCATGGGGAAAGCAATCAGAAATGGGGGGTTTTGCATCATGTACTGCTAGCCTAGATAGGTGATCAGCCATCGGGTTGTCAGAACCCCTCATATCGTTTATCTCACAATCAAATTCTTGTAAAAGCACAATCCATGTAATTACCCGAGGGTTTGCATCTTTGTTTTCCATAAGATGTTTTAAGGCGGCATGGTCTGTCAAAACAATCATGTGAGACTTATGAGGTAAGGTCTAAACTTTTCAAATCCAAAAACTACTGCCAAGAACTCTTTTTTAGGCACGATGTAATTCACTTGTGCCTCATTCAAACTATGACTCGCATAGTAAATTACATGGGGTTTCTTATCGATTCTTTGCCTAAAACTACCCCAACTGCATAATATGATGCATCACACATGAGTTCAAAAGATTCTCCCCAGACGGGAGGATACAAAATATGTGCAGCAGTAAGTGCCTCCTTAAGCCTAGCAAACGCCATTTCACACTCCTTAGAGAAATGGAAGGGTTTTCCTTAGCTGGGAGGGAAGATAAGGGCTTAGCAATCTTGCTAAAGTCCTCGATGATTTGCTAGTAGAAACCAACATGCCCAAGAAAGGATCGCATATCTTTTACATAAGTAAGGGGGAGGTTTGCAATCAAGTCTACCTTTGCTTTGTTGACCTCTATACCGTCGCCAGATATAATATGACCCAAGACGATCTCTTTCTTGACCATGAAATGACATGTTTCCCCATTAAGGGTCAAACGTTTATCCTGACACCATCTTAACACTTTTCCCAAGTTAGCTAAGCAATCCCCAAAAGAGTCTCCGTACACGAAGAAGTTATCCATGAAAATCTCAACGCATCGCTCAACTAAGTCAAAAGATCGAGTTCATACATCTTTGGAATGTAGCCGGAGCATTGCAAAGACCAAAAGGCATCTTCCTAAAGGCATAAGTGCCAAAAGGCCAAGTGAAGGTGGTGTTTTCTTGGTCTTCGGGGGCAATAGGACTTTGGGTATAGCCGGAATATCCATCGAGGAAGTAATAGAAGGCCCATCCGGTTAACCTCTTCAACATTTGATCTAAGAACGGTAAAGGGAAATTATCCTTTCTAGTGGCGGAATTCAACTTCCGATAATCAAGGTATACCCTCCACCCGGATGGGATTCTGGTGGGAATAAGCTCACCCTTGTTGTTCTTGACCACGGTTATCCTGATCCTTTTAGGAACGACTTGATGGGGCTCACTCACTCACTCTCTGAGATGGGATAGATACTGTCATGATCCAACCACTTAAGGATTTCCTTCTTTACCACTTCTGGAAGGGTAGGGCTCAATCTTCTTTGTCGGTCTTGGTAAGGTTTGGCATTGTCCTCAAGGTGTATGTGGTGTTGCACTATAGTAGGACTAATGCCATGCATATCTCCTAAGGTCCACCCTAATGCTTCTTGATTTTCCCTTAACAAGTCTGAGACTTGACTCTCTTGGTCCGAATTCTAGTCATTAGTAAGTATCACAGGAAAAGTTTCATTTGAACCTAAGAATACATACTTAAGCGTATTGGGAAAGGGTTTTATATCAAGAGAGGAAGATGACGACACACTAAGAGGTGCCTCATGAGATGAGGAGGACATAGAAGTGAAGGATGCAAGAATAGATGCATGTAATGAGTCGACACGTTGATCTTCAAATGCAAATGCATCATATTCGGGTTCATACTCTCTGTAAAATGACTCATATACACATGACATTAACTGTTCTTCACAATCGACCCTAACTTCTCCCAATGTAAGGTCACTCACCCAATTAAGGGATTGGTGATCAATATCATCAAAGCCCATTAGTTGCTTTTACCTATTGAACACATTCAATTCCATAGTTATGTTTCCAGATGTTAATGTCAACCTCCCATCCCTACAATTAATAAGAGCATTTGGGGTAGCTAGGAATGGTCGACTAAGGATGACCGGTATTTCATTTTCAGTACCCAACGTGCCCTCGGTCTCTGGGACTACAAAATCTACTGGAAATATAAATTCCCCTACTTTAATCAATACATCCTCAACCATCTCTCTAGGAAGTCTAGTGGAACGGTCGGCCAACTGAAGAATCATTTTTGTAGGCTTAACCCCCCCAAACCCAACCTCTTATGCACCATGAAGGGTAAGGGGTTCATACTAGCACCTAAGTCAAGTAGGGCCCGGTGAATGTTTTTGTGACCAATCATAATTGAGATTGTAAGGCATCTCGAGTCCTTACATTTAATAGGCATTTTATTTGAAATGATAGAACTTACATTAGAGATCAAAAATGCCCGCTTGGAGACATTAATGGCTCTCTTAGTAGTGCACAAATCTTTTATGGAAGCGAGAATAGGGGGCATTTGTTTGCATCACACCAAGCAAGGGAATGTTGATATTGACTTGGGAGAAAATCTCGCTAATCCTTTTAACATAGGATTACACCTTCTTCCCTTTCAACCGGTCATGGAAGGGAGCTGGAGGTCTAGCAACACCCAAAGAAGCAGTAGGAGAGTCCTTAGGAGAAGTAGGATCATTGATTTACTCGCTCTCCTTAGGTTCTTTTAAATCCTTAGATGAGCTTTGGGTAATTGGTGAATGACACACATCATAACGTTGAGGGGAAGGAAGAGAAGATGACGGGGGTAGGGATTCATTCACAACTTGCTCACCCACATGAGTGTCCACTTTCTTACCCGACCGTAAAGCAATTACGGCATTCACTTTTAGGACATCATTGGGTTCAAAGGAAGAGCTTCTTCTTGGGTTTAACCTCGGGTTGACTAGGAAAAATCCCTTTCTCCCTATTGTGCATGGCAAATTGAGTAAATTGTTCACTCATTATCTTCATCATTCTCTCATTTGACTCCTTAAGTTCTCTAATCATCTCTCCATGTCATTGACTTTCTTATTCACCTTATCCAATTCATTATACCCGGGAGGGGGATATGATTGAGCCATATGTAGTTAGGGAAAAGGAGGGCATCTAGGAGCATTATATGCCCCTTGAAAGGGTGGCTTTTGATAAGCCAAAGAAGATGAGTTCCCTTGAGGACTCCCACCTTGATTGGTCGGCATCAAAGCATTAGGTCCAGTCCATGAAAAATTGGTGTGCTTAGCCCACCTTGGGTTATAAGTAGAGGAGCGAGGATCAAATTTCAACCTTTGGATGGCCGCATTCACATGACAATGCTCTTGGCTAGTGGCCAAATGTTGCGCAAATAAGGGACATGGACTTAGGGAATGATAAGTAGATTGACATTGAGAGCACGAGACCATTTGGGGAGGGGGATGGTTACTTGGTGTTGGGGACAACACAAGACCCTTTAACATGTTTTCCAAAGCGACAAATCGAGTATCAATGTACGTAGTATCCGCCACCACATGACATCTTCCTCTTTGGCTATTAATCCTAGCCCCTACACTTTCATCCCTAGTAGTTTCCCATTGTAAGGTCTTTTCGGCCAATTCTTCTAGGAAATCCCAAGCTTTGGTCTCACTTTTATTCAAAAACCCTCCTTGACACATAGATACCACCATGGTTCTAGTGACTTGGTCAAGACCCTCATAAATAATTCGACACAAACGCCACCTTTCCAACCCATGGTTTGGACATTGAGCAGGCAAGTGCTTAAACCATTTAAAATATTTCTAAAATGACTCCTTCTTAAGTTGAACAAAGTGGTTGATTTCATTCCGCAATTTCACCGTTTTACAATTTGGAAAATATTTTCTCAAGAACACCCTCACAAACCCATCCCATGAGGAGATCAAGTTTGCCAGGAGGCTATGCATAGATTTCTTTGCCGAATCTTTTAAGGAAAAAGGAATGAAGCGCAACTTGACAATATCCTGTAGCATATTTGGGAATTGCATCATCGAACATACTTCCTCAAATTCGCTTAGGAATAGTTAAGCATCACCATCCTCGCTAAATTTCGGAAGCATGGTCATGTGTTGAGGGCTGAATGAGAATTGAACATCCCCACCGAGTTGAGGAATTTGAAAGCAAGAGGGATTAATTAATCTCGGTGGGTAGAAGATTTGATTAAGGCTCCATGGATTCGGAGGTGGAGGTGGGGAAGGTCTTTGGGCTTGCTCCACCTCTATCTCTTCGGGATTAAAAGCTACGGTCGGGTTTGCACGAGTGTGCAGAGGTCGTTCAACATGAATTAGTCTTCCATAACTAGGTGATCTAGTCTAAGCACTCATGCATTCTCATCATTTTTTTTTTGAAATTTTTTTCTTTTTTTTCTTTTTTTTTGAAAAGATCTCTACCTAAAACTATGTACACACTAAATCTAAATCAAAAGCAAATCAAACGCTATTATCCCAGGTGACGGCGCCATTTTTTTGATAGAGTTTTTCGGTGATGAGCACGGGGTTTCATCGTTCACTGAGACAAAGGGTGATTTACTGATGATTCAGCTTTAGGAGTTATCTCAAATTTTAATTTACCTAGATAAACTTAACAAGCAAATCTAATAATCCTATCCGAACTAATCTTATCCTAACTAATCAAGCAAGAAAATTCAATAATGACCTATAACACCTAGAAAACACCTAGAAACACAACCAAGCACCTAGAAATCCCACAGCAAGTCAGAAATGGGGGACTAGGCACGACATCATCAACACAACCAAACTTCACCTCAAAAGTCACCCCAAGAAAATTCAACTCCTAAGCTAAACTACACCAATCAAAACAAATGCAATGAAAAAGTGATAGTGAAATTACCAATTGACATCAAGCTTCCTTGATCAACAATAAGCAATGTCACCTCCTTTGATGCCTTGATTAAACTCAATACCCATGGATTCTCAAGTTGCTCTACCTCAACTATCCTAATAGTTGAAATGAAAGAAAGAAGAAAAAGAGATATTACTAGAAAAGTGTTGAGTTTTCAGGGATAGATTAGGCTTCCAATCCATTAAGGATCAAACCCCGTCCTCCCACAACCCTCAAGCATCAAACCCATGGTTGGGGGGAAATGGTGATACTTACAAAATTGAATCTTTGTAGAAATTTAAGAGAGAGAAAGTTGGATTAAGTATTAATGGGGAGAGAAAACAAGAAATCTACCATTGAATCTCACTAAAGCTTGAGCTTTTAATGTTTGCATTCATAGAGGAGAGAGGAGAGAGAAAACAGTTACACCCAAGCTAGCTACAGAGCAAAAGCTGCTGAAAAACAAAGAATGACCTAAAATTTCGTAGTCTCCCCCTTTTCCCTTATATCAGTAACTAAATTAAAGGAAAATGAAATTACAGATTTTGGCATGGTCATGCCCCCAGTAGGGGGCACCCATGCCAAATTTCTATCTGTGAGCCTACAAAATTTCTTCTTGGCACGCCCTTACTGAACTGGTGGCACGACCTTGGATTTTGTGGCACGCGCATTAACTTCTTTCCCCTATTGGGCTGGGCTCGGCGTCCTTTTTGGGTTTTTCTCTCATTTTACCCTACAAATACAAAATTAAACTAATTAAATAATTTTAAAGATTATTTAAGAGCAAAAATCTTATAATGAGTGACAAAATTTTTATCCGATTGAGAACCAAACAAATACCCCCATACTCAGATTTTGCTAGTTCTCGAGTAAAACATGAGGACTTCGCTTTTTTCGTAGGCAAAACAGTTGCATTTAATATACGCAACAAACCCTTTAAAGCCCTCGGTTCCCTAAGTGTACGAGTGTGTTCTGGTAAGGGTTTTCAAGTGAAATACCCACAAAAATCATTTCGAAAACAAAGGAAAATCTTTTTGGTTTTTCTTTCAAAACATGAACATATGTGCAAGTAATTGAGAAATCATGTACGTGACTTTGACAACTATGACACCCTAGCAACCAAGTCACCACTTTATGCAAATTGAATGTGCAATCAGAAAACATCTAAGTCAAAAGAAGCCTTTCGAGTCTCATTTTTCACCCCATACTCAATATGCAAGAATATGTACACATTGGTGCATGTGCTAATGTGTATCAATCCCTATTGATCACGTTGCTAACATCGTCACGGTCCCTAATTGTTTGCCTAATTACCTTTTTTGCTCCATTTTTTTCGTTTTTTTTCAAACAAAGATAACACGTGAACCCTAAACCCGCTTGACTTACAAATGTCCGGGTCTTCCCCAAAAAGGGGTTTTATTTGATTGTGTAAAGTACTTATTTCATTGCCTAAACAGATGCGAAATCAAGTAACATAGCGCATATTCAAGCCAATTAAAGATATGAAATAAAGGTAGTCGCTATGAGCATTGCTGCCCGGGTTTTTTTTCACTTTTTTTAAAGACTTTTTCTTTTTTGTTTCCACTTTTTCAAGAGCTTGGAAGGCAACTTTGACAAACAAAGAGTTCACATGCTAATTTAACAACAACACCCTAAGAATTGACGATAAAGTGAACAAGGTAGGCACAAATCACGTATACGAGATGGGGTTATTATGAAACATCGAATATACATCCTCAACTAGACATTTCATCATGCAAACCTATTTACATATAACTCAATGACCTAGCACAAGTGGTCAAATTGCCTAAGAAAGCACATAAATCTCAAAAGAAAAAGAATTTTTTTTTGAATTTTTCAAAATTTTTGAAAAATATGTACAAATGGACACCTTACCCCCACATCAAAACTCGACAATGTCCTCATTATGGGAACTAAGGTGCTCTAAACAAGAAAAGAAGAAGAAAAGAAAAGAAGAAGGAATGAAATATCTATAAGAAGAAGGACAGAGGTTACATTGAGATGGAACAAGCACAGAGAAGAAGGGAGAAAATATTGACAATGCACACGTGAAATTACAATGCAAACATGAAATGACAATGCAAACAGGAAATGCTCCTAAGTGCTCTTTACACCGCAATCAAATCCACCACACGTGAATGATATAAATCACAACATTCACCACATACATCCATCACGTAGCCAACACAACCAAAGTGCACCTCAATAGCCATCAATCAACAATACACCACAATAAAGGGAGACGGGGAACGAATCCATATGCACATGACTCGCCAAATTGAGATGCCCCCCCTCATAATGCAAATGACCCCTCAAAATGTAAGAAACTATAAAGAGTGAGGGAGGGGTGGGGGAAATAACTCACAGTCACTAAGCCCTGCTGGGCCCAGGTGGTGGCCAGAAATGTGGAGGAAATGGTGTGAATGTCAATGAACTCCCCTAATCGCCCGGGAAAGGGTGATAGCGCCGCTCTAATTAGCGGATGGCCTCGGATTGCTTCTAGATGAGTTCATTCATCCGCCTCTTCTCCTCGTACTCTCGGGGTTCTCTCATAGCCCGTTCCTCTTCACACTGAATCTATCTTATCTCTCTCTCTCTTCTTGGTGCTCCACATATCCCCTAAAGTAAGTCACTCCCCAATCAATGGGCTCCATATGCTTAGACATCCGATGAATGTCTTGGCGCATCTCAGTGTACCCCTCACGGAGCCCATGACCTCCATTTGAAGGTTCGCAAAAGACTAAAGGAAGCTAGTGCAAACGGCATATAGGATGTGAAGGAGGAGCCCCCCATCTCAAAGCATGGGTGTTATAATTGTGGCGGTGGTTATGGAGTAAGTTCGTGTTCTCCTTGAGGCTCCCCATGTGGTTGGGCCTCTTGCCCTACTTCTTCACCCTCCTCATCATCATCCTCACTACCCTCTTTACCCTCCTCCCTACCTTCATCACCCTCACGGGGCATTACCACCTCCCTCACTATCACGCGATCACAATTCCAGTTTCTTTTGTTTGAGATGGTGGTATGGGTAGTCTCGGGGAAGGTGAAACGGATTTGCTTGTGGTAGGGATACTTGTTAATGCCACCCTTTGTATCAATGATTGTCATATGAGCTAGGGTGGCAATATCCACTCCCTCCCAAAAAATGAGGCTCGAGGCTACCAAACTTCCTGCCATGCCCCAAAGCTTGGGCCAACGTAATGATCGTGTCCCCCACACCAACGACATTTTTGTGGGTCATCGTAGCCACATCCATTAGGTGACGAATGATGAATGCGCTAGCGTCGGTATGGGTCCCAGTTAAGGCACACCAAATCAAAAATAACTCCACTTTCCTGTAAACATTCTGGCTATTGTTTCTCCTAAAAATAATGTTAGCCATCAAACATTGCAAGTAACGGATGTTAACATTGCAAATATCCATGGTCTTACCTTGCCTAGGTTCATACATGCAGGGCCGCCCGAACCTGTCTGTATAAGATTTTCGTTTTGAGCAAGTGACGCTCAACCAGACAGGATCGGGGCGCCACCGGCTTGGCATATCCCGAAAGGAATCCGAATGCACTAGTAGGTGAAGCAAGTTATTGAATTCTCTCAAACTCAACCTATGGTCCACATTAAACATCTGAAAGGTAATAAGGACCTCCTGACCTCTATGTGAACCACCTCAATCCACACTTAATAAACTCAAAAACTCAACTACTAGCCGGTCATATGCCACACATTTCATCTCCACATATTCCAACCAACCCAAATTTCTCAATAAAGCCACAACATCATCTAACATCCCCAATTGCCTCAAAGACTCAATGTGCTAAAACTTTTATTCACTTATTTTTCTAGTTCTAAGAATCTCATACTTAGACCTTTGTTCATCATTCACAAATGTTAACCCTCTAGTACTAGGAGGCAGCATCAAAGGATAAGCATCTTTTGTACCTTTGGTGCATGAAGGAGCTAGAGATGAGGATGCTTTAGATAACTTCTTAGGTAGGGATGGTCCCTTGGATGCTTCACCTACTCTCTTCTTCCCTATCTTACCAATTGAGGGAATATTCAAGCCTTTGGAGTGATCAAATAGAAGAAAATACAAGCTTTCTTTCTCTACCACCTTCAACCTCAACAATGAAAGTTAGGGTTTTAGAGAGAGAAAGTTGGTGGGTTGGGGATGAAAAGAGGTAAAAGTGAGAGAATTTGTGGTAGAAATGGAGAGATTGAAGTTAGAAATGATGAATTTGGTGAAAAGTTTAAGGGATTTGGGGTGAGATTTGAGTGGGTAATAAGAGGGAGAGTAGCGAGTAGAGAGAGAGAGAGAAGAGGTCGCAGTAGAGAGAAAATTTCAAAAAGGTGGATGAAGAAATGAGGAAGAGGAAGGAATTCGATCGTTTAAGTGATTTTTTTAGGGGACACGTGTGCCCCTTGGCACGGAGCACCTATGCCAAAACTCTGGAACATGCAATTCTTAGTTGCGAAGGGCACATTCGAGCCGCTTGGCATAGGGGCACCGTGCCAAATCTTTATAAGTTCCTCTCTTTTTCTTCAATATGGCATGCTTGTGCCCCTTGGCATGGGGGCACCGTGCCAAATCTCTGGCTCCCTTCTTCTCTTTCTCCTCTCTTTTTCTCTAAATTTCCTCTCTTTTTTTTTTCTTTCTTTTCCTTGAATCTCTCTTTCTCTCTTTTTCTTCTCTCACTTATTTTATTCCTTCTCTACTTTTTCATCACTTTTTTTAAAATTTTCAAAGTCCCCTCTTTTTTTTCACTCTTTTTTTCTTGATTTTTACACTCTTTTCCTTCTTTTTTTTTCTTGTTTTTAAAACACACACTTATGTACACTATGCACATTTGTACAAGAAGTTCCCACATAACTAGTTGGAAAGAGGAGGCTCATAGAGGAAGATGCACTCCACGTCCTCTTCACTTGGTAATTCCTACATGGGCTTCAACCTATACCCATTCACCTTTAAAACTTGGTCTTTGGTGGGATCCCTAATCTCGACTGCCCCATGGGAGAATACTCTAACCACCTCATAAGGACCAACCCGCCTAGACCGTAACTTCTTAGGAAACAAGAGAAGGCGGGAATCATACAATAGCGCTTTTTGACCCAGAGAAAACTGTTTCCTATTAATGAGTTTATCATCAAATAATTTGGCACGTTCTTTGCTCAAGCGAGTATTATCATATGCTTCCTGCCTAATCTCTTCCAATTCATTCAAGTTAAGCTTCTGCTCCTCACCGGTGGCTGTCACATCAAAATTCAAGGTTTGAATGGCCCACCAAGCCCGATGTTCGTGCTCAACGGGGAGGTGACGAGGATGCCCGAAGACAACCCTATAGGGTGACATGCCCAAAGGGGTTTTGAAATCCGTCCGACAGGCCCAAAGTGCATCAATCAACTTATCTACCAATCCTTCCTATTCCTATTCACGATCTTTTCGAGAATCTACTTGACTTCACTATTTGACACCTCTACTTGACTGTTAGTCTGTGGGTGGTACGAGGTTGCCATGCTATGGAGGACTGAGTACCTCCTACGAAGTGCATCAAAGGACCTATTATCAAAATGGGTCCCTTGATCACTAAAGATAGCCCTAGGCATCCCATACCTAGCAAAGATGTTCTCTCGCAAACATCTCACCACCACCCTTGAATCATTCGTCCTTGTGTAAATGGCCTCTACCCATTTTGACACATAGTCTACACACAAAAGAATATACTCATTTCCAAATGAATTCCAAAATGCACCCATAAATTCAACACCCCACACGTCAAATATGTCCACAACAATGATAGGGGTGAGCGGCATCATGTCTTTCTTACCTATCTTGTTCATTTGTTGACAACGCAAGCATCATTTACAATATTCATGGGCATCTCTAAATAGGGTTGGCAAATAGCATGTGCTTTGAAGAACCTTCCAGCGGTCGTTTTTTCACTAAAGTGTCATCCACAAGATTGATCATGGCAAAAAGAAAGAACACTTTGAAAATGCTCATTAGGAACACATCGTCTAATAATTTGGTTCGAACAATATTTGAACAAATACGGGTCATCCCATATGAAAAATCGGACCATGAATAGGAAACGATCCCTATCGTTCTTATTCCACCCCTTAGGTATTTCTCCAGTCACTAAATAGTTCACTATGTCCGCATACCATGGCTCCTCTTGAACCCTAAACAATTGTTCATCAGGAAAGCAATCAGAAATGGGGGGTTCATTTGCATCATGTATCACTAGCCTAGATAGGTGATCGGCTGCCGGGTTCTCAGAACCCCTCCTATCTTTTATCTCACAATCAAATTCTTGTAAAAGCACAATCAACCTAATTAGCCTGAGCTTTGCATCTTTCGTTTCCATAAAATGTTTTAAGGGGGTATGATCTGTTAAAACAATCACATGAGACCCTATGAGGTAAGGTCTAAACTTTTCAAATCCAAAAACTACCGCCAAGAACTCTTTTTCAGTCACGGTGTAATTCACCTGCGCTTCATTCAAACTATAACTCGCATAGTAAATTACATGGGGTTTCTTATTAATTCTTTGCCTTAAAACTACCCCAACCGCACAATCTGATGCATCACACATGAGTTCAAAAGATTTTCCCTAGAAGGGAGGATGTAAAATAGGTGCAGTAGTAAGTGCCTCCTTAAGCTTAGTAAATGCCACTTCGCTCTCCTTAGAGAAGTGGAAGGCTGTTTCCTTAGTCGCGAGGGAAGATAAAGGCTTAGCAATCCTGCTAAAGTCCTTGATGAATCGCTGGTAGAAACTGGCATACCCAAGAAAGGGTCGCACATCTTTTCCACAAGTAGGGGGAGGTTTGCAATCAAGTCCACCTTTGCTTTGTCTACCTCTATACCCTCGCTAGATATAATATGACCCAAGATGATCCCTTTCTTGACCATGAAATGACATTTTTCTCAATTAAGAGTCAACCTCCTATCCCGACCCCTTCTTAACACTTTTCCCAAGTTAGCTAAGTAATTCCCAAAAGGGTCTCCGTACACGGAAAAGTCATCCATCAAGATCTTAAGGCATCGCTGAACTAAGTCGGAAAAGATCGAGATCATACATCATTGGAATGTGGTCGGAGCATTGCAAAGACCAAAAGGTATCTTCCTAATGGTATAAGTGCCAAAAGGCCAAGTGAAGGTGGTGTTTTCTTAGTCTTCAGGGGTAATAGGACTTTGGGTATAGCCGGAATATCCATCGAGAAAATAATAGAAGGCCCGTCCGGTTAACCTCTCCAATATGTTATCTAAGAACGGTAAAGGGAAATGATCCTTTCTAGTGGCGGAATTCAACTTCCGATAATCAATGCATACCCTCCGCCCGGATTGGATTCTCGTAGGAATAAGCTCACCCTTGTCGCTCTTGACCACAGTTATCCCGGTCTTTTTAGAAATGACTTGGATAGGGCTCACCCACTCACTATCTGAGACGGGGTAGCTAACGTCATGATCTAACCATTTAAGGATTTCCTTCTTTACCACTTATTGAAGGTGTGGTTCAATCTTCTTTGTCGGTCTCGATAAGGTTTGGCATTGTCCTCAAGGTGTATGTGGTGTTGCACTATAGTAGGACTAATGCCATGGATATCTCCTAAGGTCCACCCTAATGCTTCTTGTTTTTCCTTTAACAAGTCTAGGACTTGACTCTCTTGGTCCGAATTCAAGTCATTAGTATGTATCACAGGAAAAGTTTCATTCGGACCCAAGAATACATACTTGAGTGTATTGGGAAGGGGTTTCATATCAAGAGAGGAAGATGATGGCACACTAGGAGGTGCCTCATGAGATGAGGGGGACATAAAAGTGAAGGATGCAAGAATGGATGTATGTAATGAGTCACACATTGATCTTCAAATGCAAATGCATCATATTCGGGTTCATACTCCATATAAAATGACTCATACACACATGACATTAACTCTTCTTCACAATCAACCCTAGCTTCTCCCAATGCAAGGTCACTCACCCAATTACGGGATTGGTGATCAATATCATCAAAGCCCATTAGTTGCTTTTGCACACTGAATACATTCAATTCCATAGTCATGTTTTCAGATGTCAATGTCAACTTCTCATCCCTACAATTAATAAGAGCATTTGCGGTAGCTAGGAATGGTCGACCAAGGATGACCGGTATTTCATTTTCAGTACCCAATGTGCCCTTGGTCTTTAGGACTACAAAATCCACTGGAAATATGAATTCTCTTACTTTGATCAATACATCCTCAACCATCCCTCTAGGAAGCCTAGTGGAATGGTCGGTCAACTAAAGAATTAGTTTTGTAGGCTTAAGTTCCCCCAAACCTAACCTCTCATACACCGTGAAGGATAAGAGATTCACATTAGCTCCTAAGTCAAGTAGGGTTGGGTGAATGCTGTCGTGATCAATCAAAATTGAGATTGTAGGGCATCTCGGGTCCTTACATTTAATAGGCACTTGATTTGAAATGATAGAACTCACATTAGAGGTCAAAAATGCCCACTTAGGGACATTAGTGGCTCTCTTAGTGGTGCATAAATCTTTAAGGAAGCGAGCATTGGGGCATTTGTTGCATCACATCAAGCAAGGGAATGTTGATCTTGACTTGAAAGAAAGTCTCCCTAATCTTGTCAACATGAGATTGCACCTTCTTCTCTTTCAATCGATTAAGGAAGGGAGGTGGAAATCTAGCAGCACCCAAAGAAGGAGTAGGAGAGTCCTTAGGAGAGGTAGGATCATTGATTAACTCGCTCTCCTTAGGTTCATCCGAATCCTTAGATGAGCTTCGGGTAATTGAGGAATGACACACATCATCACCTTGAGGGGAAGGGAGAGAAGATGACAGGGGTGGGGATTCATTCACAACTTGGTCACCCACATGAGTGTCCATTTTCTTACACGACCATAAGGTAATTACAGCATTCACTTTTCGGACATCATTAGGGTCAAAGGAAGAGCTTCCTCTTGGGTTTACCTCGGGTTGACTAAGAAAAACCCCTTTCTTCCTATTGGACATGGCTAATTGAGCAAATCGCTCACTCATTGTCTTCATCATTCTCTCATTTGACTCCTTAAGTTCTCTAATCATCCTCTCCATGTCATTAACTTTGTTATTCACTTTATCTAATTCATTACACTCGGGAGGGGGATATGATTGAGCCATATGTGGTCAGGGAAAAGGAGGGCCCCTAGAAGCATTGTTGTAAGACCCCGCAGTTTCGTTTTCCGTTAAGCTAACTAATTTCCTTTTTACGTTTTAAATTCATATTTTTAGTAACTGTATGAGTTAAATTATTATCAATGTGCTTTTGAGAACTATAATTTCATTAAAGACGAGATTATTATTGCTATTATTGATTTCAAAATCAATTCGTGCCATTTATGCCTTTAAGTGATATCGATAGTTTAATTTAGTCGATATTCGATTTATTTAGTCGTTTCCTGAAAACGATTAGGTTTTCAACCTTAGAATTAGTTTCGAGACTTATTAAATCGAACTTCGACGTAGTTGGATTCGAATAATTGATGAAGGGTTATGCATCGTTTTGAGTTTAGAACAAGACATTTGAGATTGGACTAGCGGTTTTAGTTGATTGAGTTATTAACCGAATCAACCAAAAAAAAAAAAAGAACATAAGGGGCCGAAGCCCCTTCTTTCACTGGCAGAGGAACGCGAAGGGGGGGTCTTGAGGCTCTTCACGGCACCCCCACCCCGACCACAACCCCACGGCAGAGAGAGAGGAGGGCCACCGGACGGCGAGTCGGGGCCGAGGTCGACGGCGGCGCACCGGCAGGTCGGCCGCCGGCCAACCCTCGTGACACCGCGGCAGAGAGAGAGAGAGAGAGAGAGAGAGAGAGAGTTGGAGCGAGAGTGAGAAGGGGCGGAGGGGGCTCGAGGAGCCGCGACCACGCCGGCGACCGTCGCAGCCAAGGCCGGCGAACCACCTCACGCGTGGCTGGGCTAGAACCGGCCGCAGACAGGGGCGAATTGACACGAGCTCGGCCGGACATCCGTCCGTTTTAGGGCATGCGAGGTGAATTCGAACCTCTTCTCCTTCTATAAATTCGATCCTCACCCTAAATTCTTCTAAATTGTGCCTAAAATTCTCAGAAATCGCGAGTTAGGGTTTGTGGGTTTGGACTGGTTAAGTCACGCGCGAAGGGCAGGGAGTTGATGTTCGATTTTTGGCCTCAATTCAAGCTAAATCGCATGTTTCTACCGTGGCATCGAGGTGGGTGTTCCTCGCCTCCTAAATTAGTACTAATTTCGCAAACGTTTTAGTGGAATCGATGTTGCATGTTAGACTAGCATAGCCTAATTTAGAATGTGCTGCTTGAGGTTTATTAATTCGAAGTTAATTATACATGTTTGGCGTTAATTAGAATGTATGTAACCATTGAATGCCTGAATTTATAATTCGAAGTTAATTATACACGTTTAGCGTTAATTCGAATGTATGTAGCTATCGGAAGCCTGAGTTTATAATTCGAAGTGAATTACATGCCTTTAGCGTTAATTCGAATGCCTGTGACCATTGAATGTTTGAGATTTTACATCGAAATGAATCAAATACCTTTAGCTTCGAATCGAATCAATTTAGTTAATTTATGCCTGAGGTTTTAATTCGAAGTGAATTAGATATGTTTAGCTTCGATTCGAATCAATTTAGTTAATTAATGCCTGAGATTGTAATTCGAAATGAATTATACGTGTTTAGCATTAATTCGAATGCATGTAGTTAATGGATGCCTGAAATTGTAAATTAACGTGAATTATGTGCGTTTAGCTTCAATTCGAATCAATAATCGTAAATCATACCTGAGTTGTTAATTCGAAGTTAATTTAACGTGTTTAGCATCGATTCAAGTTAATTAGTTGATGCATGAAAAAGGATTAAAAACGAAGTTAGTTTAACGTGTTTAGAATCAATTCAAGTGAACTTAGCTAGTTCATGCCTAAAAGTTTAGCACAAAATGAATTATGAATGCTTTGAATCGACATAAGTACACTTAAACGATTCATACTTGATTAATAGCTTCGAAAAGAGATGAGTATGGTTGGAATCGATACTTGAGTATTTAGTTAGTCTATACCTGAGTAGTAACTTAGACATAATAACTGAATGCCTAAAGTCGTATTATGTTTAAGTGGTTTATTTCGATTCGAATAGTAATTTCGATGTAGATAGTGAACGTTTAGAATCGTATTATGATGAAATAGCTCAATTGGACTTGTTTTGTAACTTCGAAACCAACGTTTATGAATGTTTGGTCATTCCATGATTGTGTGGACTTCAAAGTGCATCTTATGTCTTTAAAGCCAACGTTTATGAATGTTTGGTCGTTCCATGATCGAGTATGAACTTCGAAGTGCATCGTACGTGTTTAAAGTTTATGTATATAAATGTTTAATCAGTCTATGATCGCCTATATGCTTAACTATCCCATAAAGGCCTACTAACTCTGAAGTAAATTTATAAATGCTTGGAGCCTTATCATGTATGAATTCCCAAGTAAAGTTCTATAGTTTTATATGTGTACGTGATGGTATATATATATATATGCATACGTATGCTTGCTGTAACGCACCGCCAAGTGGTGCTGCTTGCCCAGGTAAGTACCTAAATCTTACCTTTTCATAAATTAGTATGATAATATGTTGTATTAATAAATCAATGAAACGAGTTGGTAGTTGGATGGTTTGAGGAAAGAATTATGAGCGTTCGAGGTCTTGTGGTACGGTGCAAGTGAGGAGGGAGACTGGGTTGTGAAATGACCGCAATCGTGTGGATTGCGAGGCCATGTGTGGCTCGATGTGATGAATTAATTATGAAGTGTTTGAATGTGATATATGTGAACCTCTTTCCCTTCTATTTGCTCAAGTTGCATTATGTGCATAAGGGTGAGATTTCCAAAGAAGGATTTCATGTTTTGAAATTAATAGTAGCCATAAATATTAGTGCATGATGGCATATTTTAAAGTAAACGGATACAGTTTTGGGAGTGAACCTGCTTGAACGGGGGAATCCTAAAGAATTTTACAAAGGCATGAGTTGCATGACAAATGATTTTACCAAAAGATACAGACAAAATTATTAGCCGTTATGGCCGATACGCTTTAAGTGGCTAAGATAATGTGCTGCGGACAATATGATATGAACGTATGTTAACCTAGGGGATAAGTCCGGATAAACCCTAGAGGCCCTGACGAGGGCTAATGTAATGGTCCGATATGTTATATGTAGCCATCCCGGGAGTAAGAGCTTAAGCATGAGCGTTAGGTCTCACTATGGGGTCGAGAATAGTTCTCACCCAATCAGCACCCTGTAATGATCTTATGCCAGAAGTACTTTTGTACTAAGTTAAGAAAAGCAATTGGCTCTTTGCCATTTTTAAACGATTACAAAGGAAAGGAAGTTCTTTTTATGAGCCCAAAAGGCTATATGGAATGATGTATGGAAAGCTTATAAGGGTCGTTATACGACCAAACGAAATGAAACTTCCTTTGAAGACTAAGAAAACGTTTTCTACGAAAGAAAGAAAGTTTTTAATGAATGAGTTATAAAATGATCCACAAGCATGCTTGAATATGGATTCTTAGCCCATGTATTAAAAGAAAGCTTTCAATGAATGCTTTATGAACGATTCTTAAGCATGGTTGAACGTGGATTCTAATCTTGTGTGGCATCATTCTTATCCATAGCAAGTCTGTCTGATTTAAAGTGTATGAGATGAGAAGGAAAGTTATAGCACGTTAAAAATTCCATGAATGAAGGCGTCTCTTCCTAAAAGAATGAACGTTGATATGTGAATAGCATGCGAGGGTGTCATATAGCTTAATATGATGTTTTAAGATACTTAAATGCTTGATATGTGTTTATGTGTGTGATCTGTATATTATATGAATGAAATATCAAGAAAAGTGTATTTATGAAAAGGGATAACCTTATATACACATCATGTGATTGAGGTTTCATGCGTAGTTTAAACTGGAACGCTAAGAAGTTATATTATGAAAAAGAAAGATTTCTATGCTTAGCCTCGTCGCCTATCTAAGTGTTCATCTGCCTGTTAGTAAAGACGTTTGAACATTTAGAATCCTGGAAACGTGTTTAAGTGCTTAAGTGAAGTTATGTTTAGTGATCCTCCCATGAAGGTTCTGTGAACATCTATTATAATAGTAAAGTACGAAAACGTGATATGTGACTAGTAAAGATAGTATTGCTTGCAACGGTTTTGGTTTTAAGGGGGTTGGGGGACACTCACTGAGCGTGTGGTTGCTCATCCCACTACTCTTTCCCCCTTTTCCCCAGGTTTTCCTTTTGACAGGAAGAAGTTGAGTCAGATAAGTCCAGAAGGAACCTATTGTTGCTTACAAGGCGTCGTACGTGCTCATTTGAAGGGATCCTATGTGTTTAATGAAGTCATCTAATGTATTCTTAGTTTATAAAGGTCTGTAAACAATTATTCTAGTTCATGTAATGCATATGGTATAAAAGGTCGCTTTGTATGGCCGTCTGAGCCAACCATCAAGTTAGTTAGATGTCTTCTTGGTTTAATTTAGCTATGTTTTGAGATGTAAATCTTAATTCTCCGGTTTTGTTAACCATTGAGTTGTATCTTCTATTTCTTCTTTATTCATGAGTCAATCTATTTGGTGTACTCCGAGCGAGTGGCTCGTTGAGTTATGAACTCCGGCGTGGGGCCGTTGAGCTATGTTTTAAATGTTTTGCGCTTCCGTTGATTTACAGGGACTTATTGTAAGGCTTTTAGCCTGGAAACGGTCAGTTTTTAGGGGAAATTCTGCCCATTTCGTCCCAGGAATTAAGTAAGAAGTTAGGAAAGCGTAACGCTTCTGGCATGGGGGCTGGGGGTGTTACATTGATGGTATCAGAGCATAGGTCCTGCGACCATAGGCCGCGACCTGAGTCTTGCATTTCATATAGTCACCTAGGAACACTTTGTGATTATGTGACGTATGCCTACTTTGTGTGCACGTGTGCCCTATAGTATGGCCATTTGCGACTTACGTATGGCTCGAGAAGGTCGATTGAGTAAAAGCGGTGAGTTATGCATTAGTGTAGGAGTCAAATAGCTCTCCCCACGCCTTCAAGTGACGTTGTGAGTACTTCATTAGTGCAATATGTTCCTAATGTGTTAATTGATTTCATTGATTGACTTTTATGCGATCCGGGTAAACCGATCGATTAAAATGTGAGCTGTGTGTTAAGACGCGAACCCAATTCACTTCCGTATTCTTGTGTGAGCTAGGTGATGTTTTGAATGACAAATGTTTTCTTCGTGCGTTCTGATAAGATGATCAATAGTTCAAGCACGTCGTTTTAAACTCGAATGATTGAAAAATCTTTCTTTAAGCTCGTCTTTGCCCCTGAAGTACGATTTGCTCCTCGAGCCCCATAATGGAGTGAGCAGATGTACTCAAAGGGTGGTAGAGAGGGAGCTAGAAGCAGTTAACCGTCCTTTTATTGAAAACAAAGAGATTCGAAATAGATAAGCTATTTTTTTATCCTTTGAAACTCAAGATTTTGAGATGTTAATGTCGTTTTGATTATCGAGCCAAGTTTTTCTTACACCGAAGAATTAGCTTTTCGTTAGTGATGATGAGGTAGTCAGATTCACTAATATGCGCCCTTATGTTTATCAAATGTTGCTCGTAAATGCATATGTGGTAGACGTGTATGTTGATAGAATCCTTCGTATTGAGCTGGAAAAAGGAATGATTGGAAATTGGCTGCCGTGATTAATAATCCTACTAAATGGTACATTGCTGATGTAACTTTTGATTTGCCTGAATGAAATTAAAGGATATTTTCGTATGCATGTGTGAAAATTTATGTGCTGATGGTACATTGCGTAAAAGTGTACCTACCGTTCTCCTTCTTTGTAATTGTTGCCTAAATCGTGCATTACTTGCTTCCTATCGTACGAATTACTATTTATGAATGGGGTGAGATGTTTGGGCCCGAACGAACCCTGATATACCTAGAAAGCTCAAGGGAGAAAGAACCTAGCAGACTTTGGAATTGTGCATCGTAGACGATCCCCTCCTAAGGCTAGTGACCTACAATAAGACTCCTACGATCGCCTATAAGATAGATGTACCTCATAAGAACTCAACGTGAGCCTATGAGGCCATTGACGTCAACCATACCCACACAATTCTAGCCGCTCAACACCAATCTTTCCTAAATTGGATGGGGTTTAGAGCATGCCGTTGACCATAGACTGCAAAAAGGAGGATTGCACGCATACCCACGTGCCTAGGTGTTCTATGTGACAACATATGGGTCCACATGCCTTAAAGATTTGTTATGATGTCATGTGCTGTGTAAGACGATAAGAATATATATAGATAGGATCGTTGTACGGAACCATCGACTTGTTTGTGATCAAATGCCAACAAAGTGAGTTTTTGTAATTGCTTGGCTTGAGTTTAATTGAACCTGTGGCTGTATTAGTTAGAACGACTTGATATGTGTGGCTAGTTTCGTACCATGACTCTGGAATCGTCATTCACAGCTCATCAATGCTGGGTTCTCGCATTATAGTTGGATTAGTCGAACTCGATGTATGTAATGCATGACTAAATGAAGATAGAGCTGCATTTACTTGAATAACGTTCATGGACATATATATATATATACCTTATGTTTAAGAAAGTAGTGTGGTAGAATACTCGGGATCATGTCAATCATGTATGTTTTCGTTTTGTAAATTGCTTGCTGAATGTATGTTAGTAGGTTGTATGTTATCTCCAATTCGTAAACTTGAGAATGCTGAAATGTTGATGCCATGTGATACTATTGTGCTCGAGTAATGCTATGTGGTGCTACGTGACTCTCTTATTATCCCCAATGTGTTGTAGAAGTTTCCTTGATGATCATCGTGATTCCACAAGTGACTGAATTCATGTTTTGGGATGAGACTACCATATATAACCTTGCGATCTCATCGTCCCGGTTGCCACACCTTTAGATACTCACTTGTAGGTGCATATGCGTACAGTTGTTGCCTGCCATGCAAACTGAGTCTAGAATATCAAAAATCTATGTTTCATTTTCGAAACAAACTCAATATGGCTTTCCACGCCAACTCATTTGCCTCACTTCAATGCGATTTGCCCTCGGCGCCATAATAGAGCGAGTAGACGCCTGAAGAGATTGGCGATGAGGAAGCTGGATATCATAAGCCATTTTCTTTCGATTTGAAAGATGTAGAGTCTGCAAAATGAAACCTTTTGAAAACTTACCGCATAGATCTTAGTAATATACGTGCATTCTAGGAAAGACCGAATTTAGATTTAGAATTTCGGAGATTTAGAATTTCGGGGACGAAATTCTTTTAAGGGGGGAAGAGTGTAAGACCCCGCAGTTTCGTTTTCCGTTAAGCTAACTAATTTCCTTTTTACGTTTTAAATTCGTATTTTTAGTAACTGTATGAGTTAAACTATTATCAATGTGCTTTTGAGAACTATAATTTCATTAAAGACGAGATTATTATTGCTATTATTGATTTCAAAATCAATTTGTGCCATTTATGCCTTTAAGTGATATCGATAGTTTAATTTAGTCGATATTCGATTTATTTAGTCGTTTCCTGAAAACGATTAGGTTTTCAACCTTAGAATTAGTTTCGAGACTTATTAAATCGAACTTCGACGTGGTTGGATTCGAATAATTGATGAAGGGTTATGCATCGTTTTGAGTTTAGAACAAGACATTTGAGATTGGACTAGCGGTTTTAGTTGATTGAGTTATTAACCGAATCAACCAAAAAATAAAAAATTAAAAAAAAAGAACATAAGGGGCCGAAGCCCCTTCTTTCACTGGCAGAGGAACGCGAAGGGGGGGTCTTGAGGCTCTTCACGGCACCCCCCCCGACCACAACCCCACGGCAGAGAGAGAGGAGGGCCACCGGACGGCGACTCGGGGCCGAGGTCGACGGCGGCGCACCGGCAGGTCGACCGCCGGCCAACCCTCGTGACACCGCGGCAGAGAGAGAGAGAGAGAGAGAGAGAGAGAGTTGGAGCGAGAGTGAGAAGGGGCGGAGGGGGGCTCGAGGAGCCGCGACCACGCCGGCAACTTTCGCAGCCAAGGCCGGCGAACCACCTCACGCGTGGCTGGGCTAGAACCGGCCGCAGACAGGGGCGAATTGACACGAGCTCGGCCGGACATCCGTCCGTTTTAGGGCATGCGAGGTGAATTCGAACCTCTTCTCCTTCTATAAATTAGATCCTCACCCTAAATTCTTCTAAATTGTGCCTAAAATTCTCAGAAATCGCGAGTTAGGGTTTGTGGGTTTGGACTGGTTGAGTCACGCGCGAAGGGCAGGGAGTTGGGGTTCGATTTTTGGCCTCAATTCAAGCTAAATCGCATGTTTCTAGCGTGGTATCGAGGTGGGTGTTCCTCGCCTCCTAAATTAGTACTAATTTCGCAAACGTTTTAGTGGACTCGATGTTGCATGTTAGAGTAGCATAGCCTAATTTAGAATGTGCTGCTTGAGGTTTATAATTCGAAGTGAATTATACATGTTTAGCGTTAATTCGAATGTATGTAACCATTGAATGCCTAAGTTTATAATTCGAAGTGAATTATACATGTTTAGCGTTAATTCGAATGTATGTAGCTATCGGAAGCCTGAGTTTATAATTCGAAGTGAATTACATGCCTTTCGCGTTAATTCGAATGCCTGTGACCATTGAATGTTTGAGATTTTACATCGAAATGAATCAAATATCTTTAGCTTCGAATCGAATCAATTTAGTTAATTTATGCCTGAGGTTTTAATTCGAAGTGAATTAGATATGTTTAGCTTCGATTCGAATCAATTTAGTTAATTAATGCCTGAGATTGTAATTCGAAATGAATTATACGTGTTTAGCATTAATTCGAATGCATGTAGTTAATGGATGCCTGAAATTGTAAATTAACGTGAATTATGTGCGTTTAGCTTCAATTCGAATCAATAATCGTAAATCATACCTGAGTTGTTAATTCGAAGTTAATTTAATGTGTTTAGCATCGATTCAAGTTAATTAGTTGATGCATGAAAAAGGATTAAAAACGAAGTTAGTTTAACGTGTTTAGAATCAATTCAAGTGAACTTAGCTAGTTCATGCCTAAAAGTTTAGCACAAAATGAATTATGAATGCTTTGAATCGACATAAGTACACTTAAACGATTCATAGTTGATTAATAGCTTCGAAAAGAGATGAGTATGGTTGGAATCGATACTTGAGTATTTAGTTAGTCTATACCTGAGTAGTAACTTAGACATAATAACTGAATGCCTAAAGTCGTATTATGTTTAAGTGGTTTATTTCGATTCGAATAGTAATTTCGATGTAGATAGTGAACGTTTAGAATCGTATTATGATGAAATAGCTCAATTGGACTTGTTTTGTAACTTCGAAACCAACGTTTATGAATGTTTGGTCATTCCATGATTGTGTGGACTTCAAAGTGCATCTTATGTCTTTAAAGCCAACGTTTATGAATGTTTGGTCGTTCCATGATCAAGTATGAACTTCGAAGTGCATCGTACGTGTTTAAAGTTTATGTATATAAATGTTTAATCAGTCTATGATCGCCTATATGCTTAACTATCCCATAAACGCCTACTAACTCTGAAGTAAATTTATAAATGCTTGGAGCCTTATCATGTATGAATTCCCAAGTAAAGTTCTATAGTTTTATATGTGTACGTGATGGTATATATATGCGTATGTATGCTTGCTGTAACGCACCGCCAAGTGGTGCTGCTTGCCCAAGTAAGTACCTAAATCTTACCTTTTCATAAATTAGTATGATAATATGTTGTATTAATAAATCAATGAAACGAGTTGGTAGTTGGATGGTTTGAGGAAAGAATTATGAGCGCTCGAGGTCTTGTGGTACGGTGCAAGTGAGGAGGGAGACTGGGTTGTGAAATGACCGCAATCGTGTGGATTGCGAGGCCATGTGTGGCTCGATGTGATGAATTAATTATGAAGTGTTTGAATGGGATATATGTGAACCTCTTTCCCTTCTATTTGCTCAAGTTGCATTATGTGCATAAGGGTGAGATTTTCAAAGAAGGATTTCATGTTTTGAAATAATAGTAGCCACAAATATTAGAGCATGATGGCATATTTTAAAGTAAATGAATACAGTTTTGGGAGTGAACCTGCTTGAACGGGGGAATCCTAAAGAGTTTTACAAAGGCGTGAGTTGCATGACAAATGATTTTACCAAAAGATACGACAAAATTACTAGCCGTTACGGCCGATACGCTTTAAGTGGCTAAGATAATGTGCTGCGGACAATACGATATGATGTAATGTTAACCTAGGGGATAAGTCCGGATAAACCCTAGAGGCCCTGACGAGGGCTAATGTAATGGTCCGATATGTTATATGTAGCCATCCAGGGAGTAAGAGCTTAAGTGTGAGCGTTAGGTCTCACTATGGGGCCGAGAATAGTTCTCACCCAATCAGCACCCTGTAATGATCTTATGCCAGAAGTACTTTCGTACTAAGTTAAGAAAAGCAATTGGCCCTTTGCCATTTTGAAACGATTAAAAAGGAAAGGAAGTTCTTTTTATGGGCCCAAAAGGCTATATGGAATGATGTATGAAAAGCTTATAAGGGTCTTTACACGGCCAAACGAAATGGAACTTCCTTTGAAGACTAAGAAAATGTTTTCAACGAAAGAAAGAAAGCTTTCAATGAATGAGTTATGAAATGATCTTCAAGCATGTTTGAATGTGGATTCTTAGCCTATGTATTAAAGGAAAGCTTTCAATGGATGCATTATGAATGATTCTTAAGTATGGTTGAACGTGGATTCCAATCTTATGCGGCATCATTCTTATCCATAGCAAATCTGTCTGATTTAAAGTATACGAGATGAGAAAGAAAGTTATAGCACGTTGAAAATTCTATGAATGAAGGCGTCTCTTCCTAAAAGAATGAACGTTGATATGTGAATAGCATGCGTGGGTGTCATATAGCTTAATATGATGTTTAAAGGTACTTAAATGCTTGATATGTGTTTATGTGTGTGATATGTATATTATATGAATGAAATACCAAGAAAAGTGTATTTATGAAAAGGGATAACCTTATATACACATCATGTGATTGAGGTTTCATGCGTAGTTTAAACTGGAACGCTAAGAAGTTATATTATAAAAAAGAAAGATTTCTATGCTTAGCCTCGTCGCCTATCTAAGTGTTCATCTGCCTGTTAGTAAAGACGTTTGAACATTTAGAATCCTGGAAACGTATTTAAGCTCTTAAGTGAAGTTATGTTTAGTGATCCTCCCATGAAGGTTCCATGAACATCTATTATAATAGTAAAGTATGAAAACGTGATATGTGACTAGTAAAGATAGTATTGCCTGCAACGGTTTCGGTTTTAAGGGGGTTGGGGGACACTCACTGAGCATGTGATTGCTCATCCCATTACTCTTTCCCCTCTTCCTCAGGTTTTCTTTCTGACAGGAAGAAATTGAGTCAGAAAAGTTCAGAAGGAACCTATTGTTGCTTACAAGGCGTCGTACGTGCTCATTTGAAGGGATCCTATGTGTTTAATGAAGTCATCTAATGTATTCTTAGTTTATAAAGATCTGTAAACAATTATTCTAGTTCATGTAATGCATATGGTATAAAAGGTCGCTCTGTATGGCCGTCTGAGCCAACCATCAAGTTAGTTAGATGTCTTCTTGGTTTAATGTAGCTATGATTTGAGATGTAAATCTTAATTCTCCGGTTTTGTTAACCATTGAGTTGTATCTTCCATTTCTTCTTTATTCATGAGTCAATCTATTTGGTGTACTCCGAGCGGTGGCTCGTTGAGTTATGACTCCAAGCGTGTGGCCGTTGAGCTAAATGTTTTAAATGTTTTTGCGCTTCGTTGATTTACATGGACTTATTGTAAGGCTTTTAGCCTGGAAACGGTCATTTTTAGGGAAATTCTGGCCCGTTTTCGTCCCAGGAATTTAAGTAAGAAGTTAGGAAAGCGTAACGCTTTCTGGCCTGGTGTGCCTGGGGTTGTTACATTGATGGTATCAGAGCAAAGGTCCTGCGACCATAGGCCGCGACCTGAGTCTTGCATTTCATATAGTCACCTAGGAACACTTTGTGATTATGTGACGTATGCCTACTTTGTGTGCACGTGTGCCCTATAGTATGGCCATTTGCGACTTACGTATGGCTCGAGAAGGTCGATTGAGTAAAAGCGGTGAGTTATGCGTTAGTGTAGGAGTGAAATAGCTCTCCCCACGCCTTCAAGTGACGTTGTGAGTACTTCATTGGTGCAATATGTTCCTAATGTGTTAATTGATTTCATTGATTGACTTTTATGCGATCCGAGTAAACCGATCGATTAAAATGTGAGCTGTGTGTTAAGACGTGAACCCAATTCACTTCCGTATTCTTGTGTGAGCTAGGTGATGTTTTGAATGACAAATGTTTTCTTCGTGCGTTCTGATAAAATGATCAATAGTTCAAGCACGTCGTTTTAAACTCGAATGATTGAAAAATCTTTCTTTAAGCTCGTCTTTGCCCCTGAAGTACGATTTGCTCCTCGAGCCCCATAATGGAGTGAGCAGATGTACTCAAAGGTTGGTAGAGAGGGAGCTAGAAGCAGTTAACCGTCCTTTTATTGAAAACAAAGAGATTCGAAATAGATGAGCTATTT